>JACGAQ010003396.1:0-29467 GCA_014119065.1 Orius insidiosus | reverse complement strand
ACTTTTTAACGCTCTCCCAGACGCTTGCCATGGTGTTTCCGGACACCCTGTATATCAACGCTTTTGCTATCAACTTGACGACAAGTATTTTAAATAATACTCACATGTTGAAAAAACGGATCACTTACCTGAAACAAAATAAAAGACACATTAATAATAATTACAATATTTTTTAGCTAAAAGAAGCAACAGGTGGACGCAACATAACGCATTTCACTCTAAAGCAGTTGAACATAATCTGCAGTTCGACATAAAAAATCACCACAATGCGTTTCGGAATAATGCAATTGAACATTAAGCTCTCAAAGTTTTGAGCATAAAGCATTTCAACATAAAGAGTTTCGCCATAAACGACTTTTTCAATAAATGCAAGTCGACATAAGAAAAAAGTGCAAGTCGCCATAATGCTTCTCAGCATAAAAGCCTCTCCTTAAACTTGTCGTTTCGCCAAAAAAACTGTTTCTGATGTTTGGGCATAATATTGTACTAGGAAGCCTACTTTCGCCGTTTAAACGCGATTATGGCGAAACAAACACCTTGAAACATGACAGTTCGCCATGCAATTTAACATAAAGCATCTCACCATAAACTAGGAAAAGCAAGCAGGCAGCCAATGGGATCAGCTCGTTTTATGACACAAGGGGGTTAATTTTTTTTCTCTCGCGAGGATCAGCTCGTTTTTGACACAACGCTCATTTTATGAGATGCTTTATGTTAAACTGCATTGCTCTTTCGCTGTCCCTAGTTTATGGTGAAATGTATTATGCCCAAACGGCACAAACAGTTTTATGGCGAAACGACAAGTTCTTTAAAATTACAGATTAGATCAACGTTATGTTGAAACGAGAGATTTGTGTCGAAAAGACAAGTGTTATATCTTTCTTTAAGGTGAGATGTATTATGTTCAAATGCATTATAGTGAACGTTTTCGACTATTTTCTTTATGTTGCACATTTTTTATGGAGAACGGTAATTCGCGACTTCTGCTATTTTATGGTCAAATGCAGTATGGCGAACCGCATTATGTCGACACGTATACACATCCATAGAAATTTTCAAGTTTGTAAAGAATTTATATTTTTCAAATAAAAAAAATGTAGCAAGTACAGAAAAGTTGGTTCTGAAACCGCGAGACAGATGCGCGTCTAATTACTAGAAGGGCTTTAACCCCAGTTTCCTCCATAGAAGGAGACCGGGAGCAGAAAAAAAGGGGGCTAGCGGGAAATGTACAGGACCTTGTCTGTCCCCGATGTCAACTGTCACACGTCTTTACGCACGATCGACGTCAAACGATGTTTCTCGGAGGAGAAAACAAAGGTAAATATTTGACATCCGTCGCAAATCGGCCGCCCTTTTTTTCTTTTTTTGTTCCTACAAGTTTTCCAGAAGTCGAAGGGTCGAAGAACAATGGAAAATATACGTTCCTGCTCTGCTACCATTTAAATATCGACAGAGGACAATGCACTTGGCTAACGGAGCGTCTACAACTGTGAGAACATCCTTCACCTCTGATTAATATTTCTAGAACTAGATTTCTGATGGTCAACTTTTTAAGGTCCTATTGAGAAATTTGAAACTTCCCTTATGCAAGGGAGAAACCTTTTAAGTTTGAAATGCTTTTAGGTTTAAATCTCAAAAGATTTCGGTATCTAAGAAGAATAAAATTCAATTGTGAACACTTTTTTTAACGAAACAGTAGCAATGTGAAATGGGATCGGAGGCACCTTGAAAGTTTTTCAATTATTTCAGGTTCGAGTTTCATTGGTTTGCGACAGAGGCCTTTTCGGGGCCAGGCCTTGTTATTGCATCAAGGACATGCGAAAAATCAAGAAAAAGCGAAAGCAAATTTAAAAAATCATTTTAACAATGACTGACCCGGTCGTCGATCTTTAAGGAATATGAATCTCTCGGCACTTCTTCTGGCCTCAATTAGATCCTCATTAAAGTCTCGCGATCCCTCAGACGGCGCAAAAGATGCCATAATTTAGGTAATCGATATGACAATTCCCAAGAGGATGAGTCGCTATTTTAATACTGAGTGGACAAAAATTACGAAAGAGTAAAATTAATTTTATGGGACATTTCCGCTTCCTGTCACCCACACTCAGAACTTTCTAGACTTTTAAAAGGTGTATTTTTCGTATTTCACACGTTTTTCGTGAAAAACGGTAAAAGTCAATTAATGGAAAACCTCAAACCAAAATTAAGGCTGAAGAAATTTTAGAAAGTCTTCTTTTTTCTCTCTTTTATGGGGGACATAAAATTTTAGATTTTAAACAAAAATATGACCCAGAAAATAATTTTTTTCGGGGGAGGGCACTGTTACGCAAGTCTCGTCGCCGGGCACTGTTTCGCCAATAAACCCACTTGATTTATCGGTAACCAACGGGACCTACAGTAAAAACATCTTAAAGAAAATAAAACTTAAGAACATCGTAAAAACCGCTCAACCATTTTTAAAAACTTATTGATAAAAAAAAATTTCTAATTGAATTCAGCTTGATTGGAACCCGTATTATACACAAAAAAAACGTTTTTCACTCCAGTAGTCGATTTCTAATTTTTTTTCCCTTCTTTTTCCGATAGGTTTTCCCCTAAACTACCCATAACTAACGACTCTTTATAAAAACAAAATCCGCGTGTCAAACTACCTTGACATTGTTCGATGAACTCGGTTTTGGAGAATCGGCTGCGTTTCCCAACCGCGTGACGACCCGAAAACAGAAGCCGGTGGACAATTAACCGCGTTGTGACAACAATGGGTGAAAGTTTTGGGGTCTTTTAGTGTCAAAATCCGGAGTTCATTACGTCACAGGACACAAAAATGGCGACTTCTCATTAATTTGACTTCTTTACAACCTGGTCTTCCTGGGCGTTGCTCAACTGCACCGGAACCGACATCAACTTCACCGAAATTTCGAACATATCAACTGCACCGCTATTGCGCTATTGTGGTGCTGGTGGAAGGAATCGCCGACATCAGGTCCTCTACGAAGGCATCCTCTATTTCGCATACATCCAAAAGAGGAAGAGCAAAAATGTAGCCACTGGCCAACTTGATTTTCTTTGACCCTCTAGTCGGCAGTCAGTCAAAGCGCCTGAATCTTAAATCTTTCGCCACCACGATTGTGACGGATGAAACCGACAACCGCGATCTTGGAGGTGGGGCTTTCTTCAAGCCGAAAACATTGCGGTGAAGATTGAGAAGTGCAGATGATATGCGACCATTACTACCTGATAAAGTAAACAAGTGCAGTCAATACGTTTACGTTTCACTAATTGTCCTCGGCCGATGCAGTTAATTGCCAGCCATTTTCCTTAAGGCTCATTATACCTCTGGAATGTCTTGTTTCCAGTCCAAGAGATCGCAGCACTTTCGCCCTTAAAGTAGTTTCCTATATTTGAGCACAAAAAATCATCGAAAATTTTTTTACAAAAGCTCATTCTCGTCATTTTGGCAATCTCTACGCGGTTTAGGGAGCAGTTTTTTCAAAAAAAAATTTCCTTTGAAAAATGGAAAACTTACATTTGTTTCCCTAATAAAACACAAGTTTTCCATTCCCAAGTTTTCAAGTTTCCCAAAATTTTTTTTTAAACTACAACCAAAACTACGTAGACTCCAAAATAACGAGAGTTTCTGTAAAAAATTTTTTTTATGTCTCATCCGAGTATGGCATCAGCAATTAGAACCTGCAACATTTTTTCATTGCTTTTTGAGCCTCTTTTTTAAGTTAGTTTTTACAATCACAAAATTTAACCATTACCGTTTTCTTCAAGCAAGAAGCTTCAAAATGTCATTTTCCCCGCTTTAAAGGCGGAAAAAAAGCGAATTTTACCAATACTAACCATCGGGATAGTCAAAATTGTTACATTGTGTGATTTCATGTATGAGATGAAAATTGAATGAAACTAGGTCAATATTGGCGTAAAACACCGCAAGTTGCACCTTTCTATTTCTTTTCGTACGGGACTTTTTTTCCTAAGAATCTTTGTTATTACTACTTTCCCGCTAACTTCAACATTTTCTTGATTTTTTTATTGTTTTATTGCGCATAAGACGCAAGATTTTAATATTTAAATAAGAAACAATATTGGAGGAAGAAATTACGGGTTTTTCACGACGCGTTTTGGCTTGAAAAGCCTCCTTTTTATAAAAACCATTTGCGCATACCCTGAG
The DNA here is from genome assembly GCA_014119065.1 of Orius insidiosus. Taxonomy (NCBI): domain Eukaryota; kingdom Metazoa; phylum Arthropoda; class Insecta; order Hemiptera; family Anthocoridae; genus Orius; species Orius insidiosus. The sequence continues at coordinate 25,290 of JACGAQ010003396.1, read as the reverse complement.
GTTTCATAGATAAAACGGGAAGGGACATAGAACTCCCGGCTTCTACATCACAGTTAACGTGGTTCCCCAGATTGAGACACCCCCGCCACTCATGGGGTTATCGTAAGGATTTCTACAAGCCATACACGCTCTGTGGTGCATCAGAGCTGAAGAAACGATTATCCTACCTAAAAACTCACGGTTTCTTCATAATCCCAAACAGGGAAGTAAACAAAGGCGAAATAAGGCTGTGAGAGCCCCCAAACATGGAAGATCGCTTAAGATGGGAAATTGGAGCACGAGATTCTCTATTGTCTATTATGACTAAATTCCCCAACGTTTCTCGGTGCGGACTATTTTGCACCTGATAATCTCTTTTTGCCAAACAAAAAGAAAATTCAAAATATAATACTTTCTATCTTTTTTAAAAATGTAATGATCCAAACTCTCAATTTTCTCTCTGATTAATATTCTAAAGAGGAATACGGCCTACGTGATCTTTCGGCTCAACGTCTCCGCTACTTCCGCCAGCATGGAACGACTACTAATTGACCCAGAGTGCGCAGAAAAAAAATGCAAGATTATAAGAAAATTGCTCCTTTTGTCGACACACCGCAGAGCCCGAGGATTTTTGCGGTCAAAATAAAATTATAGCGAACAAACATTAACCATGGTTTTGCTTTGTTAGAATAATAGAAAACTTAAAAAGTTGAAAAAAAAAATTGTGGGTAAAGATAGTACAAAAGAAGAACAATACAGAAATAAAAGTTTGCGCGTAGACAAGGTCTGATACCTATAATTTCTTTAAAAAATAAAAAAAATAACCACAAAAGATCTAACAACAGTCGCCCATTGTATACCAAACAAAGACACTTAAAGTCATTTTTTTCTTCTCTCCTCCAGGAGAAAACCCACTAAAAAAGGGGTAGTGAATGTTAAAAAGAAAGTGAAACTGGCCGAATTGACAAAAGGTCCGGCAGCGTCCGCGTCGTTTAGGACGCCAAGCGGTGAAAACCTTATGAATAATGGAGTCTGCTCATAAAGAAAGCGTACTTGCGAGAGCCACGGGTAAGGTCAGTGGGTAGCCCTTAAAAGGCGAAATACTCCATTGAGACCACCAGGAAACAGGAATAGCCAAGTCGTTTGAAATCAGAACCCTAATAAGTAAAACAAATCATAAGCCTTGAAAAAGTTTAATTGAATCCATAAACATGTTGAATACCAATAACTGCTTTAAACTTTCTGCAACGGCGAAGCTAGCCAATGGCTGCTGTCAAAATAAGGGGCCAGAAACAACCCTACCTCCTAGCTTGCCCATTGGCGTTCTGGACATACCTAGGACGATAGCAAGGTGACAGGAGGTCCAATTCGGATGCAGTGGAAATTAACGAGAGATACTGCGATAAAGGGTTTTTTCTTGGGCGAAGGACTGTGGACTGGCAAAGCCAGAAAACGAAGAAATGACCAAAACACGTAAAAGGGTTTTCTATACTCCACAGTCATCTAACTTAATAGAAGAAGGCTTCCTGAAGTGTTTGGCCTTCCCCTACGAGTTCGTGGGACAACGGGACAAAGGGGGACCCGCCTGAAGCCTTAACGATCATGGATAGCATCTTTCTGCAGGAACCAATGATAAGTTATCACCAAACCACGAATTATCTAGACTATCTTTGCCAAAGTAAAGTAGTTTCGGTTTTCCGCCAGCAATAATGGGTTTTCAGGGTAGAAAGGAGTGCCGGTAAAGTACCTGTCAAACCTTGCTCAAGCGCAATATCACTCCACCAACGAAAATAGTAGGTGAAGTCCGTCTACTTTGAACTGAAAAAAAAGGAAGTTCATCCGCTGTCTAAGACCAACGAAGCTTGGAGATTGTGCGATTATTCATAAGCCATAACTGTACTATAACCTCCCTTTTTCTATTATTCTAAGGTTTGTCCATCTGAATAAATTAAACAAAAGTGTGCAAATGTCCAAGGATTTTTATCTAGAATCTCAACCGGTTTCCTGTCGGTTGCTCCACATCTTAAGATTGGTGAATTTAATAATTCAACCTGTCGTCTCGGGTAGTATTTTCTCGTCCGTTTCGACCTTTTTCTCCAAAAAATTATTCATCTTTTGCAATCTCCCCTTGTCCCCGAGGTTAACCCAAGGAAATCCCGGAGTCGATCGGCGTGATCGGTTTCGGAGGAAAGGGGAGAAAAAATGTAAATGTCAAGAATGACGTATCGTCTCGATTTCGAAACGGAGACTTTTTGAAAGAAAAAAAATTCTACGATGGAAAAACAAACCAGTCCAACAGGTTTTTTTCTGATTTTTTTTATTTAACTGCAGCAAAGATATAATATCAAAAAGCCTGAAGAAAATCGGTCAGATTAAAAAAAATTTAAGGATTCAGGCATCAGAAGGGAGGAAACGTAGTAAACATCAACAAAGACGAAGGTTTGGATAGCTGGACGTCAATATTTATAGGCGATTGTCTTATCGCATAATACAGCATCTTGAAGAAACGTTATAAACGACACCTACTTGTTTCTGGATATTCCTGAGCCTCGGTCCGGCATTCGCGATCCACTTATGGTTGTTCGTCGAGCACCATATCCCAGGGACAGGGGAGGCGGGGGCAAAACGTATAACATGACGAACTGGGGGGACAAAAGCGAGGAACCGACAGGGTGCACGTAGGCAGGAAGCCTGCCAGCCGACTGAGGCCGAGGATACCGTACGAACGAGGGGTCCCTCTCTCCCGTACCGTCCGACAACGCCGTCCCCCACCCACCACAATTTCTTAACGTCAAAAACTCGATTTTATGACCTCCAATTCTCATGCTCATTAAATAACTAATTATAAAACAATAAGAAACTAGATAAACACAGAGTTCACACGTAATTGGTATTGTGATCACTCCAGTGCGGACAAATAGTACTGCTTAGTATAGACCATAGGGTTGCTTATAAAATTCGAAATTTAAAAAAAGGCCAAGTAAAATTTTGAAAAATGACCAGTCTGTAAATTAGGCCAACACTAGAAAAAGGAAAGTCGATCAATACTCGGTCGGCTCGTAAATTCGGCCAATGTGTCTTCAGGATGTAAATTCGGCCAACAACAGAAACCGGGCGATAGGTAAATTCGGCCAACACTTTGTTAATAGAATTTTACTACAGGGTGTTCTAACTTGAGTGAACCAGCAACTTTACGGCAAAGCATTTAGTTTGAGCATTAGTATCAAGGAATCTACTCCATTTGGTAGATTTTGGTTTTGGTATACAGGGTGTCCCAGAGCGACCAACTTCGTTATTTGGAAAACTTAAAAAATTCCAAATTTAGCGTTTTTTAGGTCGAAAAATCCGCTAAATTTGGCAATTTTTTAAAAGTTTTCTAGAGAGATCATATGAATAGTCAAATCAACTTGAAATTTTGCGTAGATTACGAATCTGAAATAAAAAATAGGGGTTCTTATATAAAAACGAAGTTTGTGTCGCTCTGGGACACCCTGTACACCAAAATCAAAATTCATTAACTGCAATCAATTCTTCGTAAAAAACAAGGGGAGTTTACTTTTAACTTTTTTTTGTAAGACCAAAATTATAGAAATTAAAAGGGGCGGGCCATCGAGTTAGGGCAAAATTCATAGCAAAAAAAGAAGTGCTCCAATCGAAAAAATGAACTAAGTAAAAGTTGCTCAAAATTGAGCTTAGAACGACTACAACTATAAAAACATAGGGTTCCCATATACAATAACGAAGTTTGTGTCGCTCTGGGACACCCTGTACACCAAAATCAAAATTCGTTAACTGCAATCAATTCTTCGTAAAAAAACAAGGGGAGTTTACATTTAACTTTTTTTGTAAGACCAAAATTATAGAAGTTATAAGGGGTGGTCCATCTAGTTCGAACAAAATTCATACCAAAAAAGAAGTGCTCCAATCGAAAAAATGACCTAAGTAAAAGTTGTTTAAAATTGAGCATAGAATCCATTAAAATCATAAAAACGAAGGGTTACCATATAAAATAACGAATTTAGCACCTCTCTGCGCCACCCTGTACACTAAAACCAATATCTACCAAATGGAGTCGATTCCTTGTCCAAAATAAGAGGGGTTACATTTAACTTTTTTTCGTCGGACTAAATGCTTTGCCATAAAGTTGCTGATCCACTCTAGTTGGGACACCCTGTATTCGGCCAAGAACAGTAACTGGACAGACAGTAAATTCGGCCAACCCTTGAAAACAGTCAGTTGGTAAACTCGGCCAATATGGGACATTTTAACTCTTCAGCAAAAATTTTAAGCCGGACAAAATCCACATCTCGTGACGGAACGTACTCTGATCATCTTAGCGAAACAAAGGCCTTCTTCTTCCTACTTGGACCATGACGTCATGCTTCCTTTTTAGAAACCACATATTATATCCAGAAAAAAATGAATCAATTTTTTCAATATTTAATAGTCATTTTAAAAAACGAGTACAAGGTGTTATAATAACAGATTCAACGACCACACGAGTTCATTACCTTTGTTTGTAAACATGTCCTCGGCCAAAATTCAAAACAAAAACACCACAAATCAAGGTCAAATTGTATAAATTGTGCCAAAATGTTTAAGTTTTTCCATCAAAACAATAATTCTTTATCAAACATCTTATCACTTTGTTCGAAAACCTATGTTTTTCGCTTGGTAAACAACAGGCTTATTATTAAATTATGATAAAATGATTAATTTAAAAATATATTCGTACAAACGTGATCTACTTACAGAACTTTGTGGGGAATTGGCAATGCTTGGAGATCTCTGAACAGTCACTAAGGCCATTCCCTCTTCAGAGAGTTAAAGGGGAAAACGCCTCCTTCACTTCACTACGATTTGAATTTCGTCCGATGAAGGGAATGGCATGGATTCGTACAAAAACACACACTTCACATGTTTTTTAAAAAATAAATAAGACAATAGACAATAACAACCTTTTGATCATTGAGCCATGTTTTAAACCACTGCCTCTATAATCTTCAGGAGAAACGTACTGAAAATTTGGTCAATTTAAACGTTTTTTCTATATGGTAAGATAGGAAATTAAACATTTTTAATGTTTTTTGATATTGTTTTATAATATTTAAGGTTACAAAAGGAAAATTTAATGTTTAAAACAACTGATCAAGTAGGCAGAGCATTGGCGCCAAAATTTAAGTCTTAACGAAAGGGCTCTAGTACAAGCCTCCAGTATGCGCGTAGTGTGTCCACCGCAGAATAGTTTATAATCGTAATCTTTTTATTTTGATTATAATCATAATCACTTTATTTATTATTATTACAATTAATCGTAGGTAATCACATTTTATTAATGTTTTCCAGAAATTGTATTTTATCGAAAATCATGTTTTTTTTGTTGGGAAAATCGCTTTTTTTGCGATTATTTGTTAAAATAATAAAAAAAATTACCATTTTCTCTAAGAATAAGACTTCTGGAGAATCTTTAATAATATGCTTAATCGTAATCAGTGATTACAATGATAATTAAAAATAATGATTATAATCATAATCATTCAGACTATATGCCTAGTCTGGCCCTTTCATCGTACTCAAATTGTACAGGGTGTTCCAACTAGAGTGGACCAGCAACTTTAGTCACCAAGTATTTATGTTATTTTGAAATATTTGGGGTGATGGGCTTAAGTTAACCCTAACTCGGAAAAACAATGAAATAGACACAAACTTGTTTGTTTTGGTTTATTTATAAACAAAAGACATCATAGTTTAATCTTCGTCTTCATCAGCGGCAGCAGCAGTGGTTCCCTTGCGGCGTTCTTCCTCTTACACGACCTGGACGTCCAGCACCGAACGCGGATTTCAAAAAAGTCGATGTGTTTCTGCGAGTCCAAACGGACGATAAGCTAGGGATGTTCACAACTTGCTTTCGCACCCTGAAAACATCAAAAAATTAACAAAAAGAATAATTAATTTAAAATGATAACTAATACCTTAAAATCAGAGCTTAACAATAAGGCGTAAGGCATAGCCTCATTGGCCTCAATGAATTACCATAAAAAGCAAACATCAGTTATTCTGATTGGTTTGCAAGAACCAATAGGATCCCATAGGCATAAGGCATAACCTCATTGGCCTCAAAGAATTAACTGTTTAAAAACATTCTGATTCGACAGTTTTTCAATTTGTCAAGATTTCACAAGACCCGAAAAATATTTTTAAGTTATTGTACCTGATGTGTCTTTGCCTGATGAGGACTCTAGCGTGATGGATCGACTTGGCCAAACCGAGCTTGAAAACCTAAAACACAAAATAGAAGTTGAATGGTTTTTCTTTTTATTTGTAAACATTCTGTAGCCATACGAGTTTCCGAAAAATCACATTTTCTATGAAGTCCAGAATAATACAGCCGTTTTTTTAGTCACATAAAAAATTAAACAGTATATTAAAATACCGAAAATTAAATTAGTGACAACATTTGAAGAGCACAGGGGAATAAAAGGTAACTCGGTTTTTTCAAAAATGAGTATATTAAGCTTTGAATGGTGCTGGATACGATGAGATATCGAGAACAGCGAAAAAAACGGGCCAAACAACTCGAATCATCGAAAAAAGTTTCGGTATTCAAAACATAGGAACCCTGGCAAAAATGTCGTTTTTCAAAAGGTTAAATTGGAGTTACCTGGTTTTCACCCTGCACTCTTAAAAGTGTTAAGAAGGTACTTATTGTTAAACTCTTTGAAACAGATAGCTTATAAAAAGCAAAATCTGGGATTAACAGAGCTTTTTTTGATTTAGCCATCGCTGATTAGAGTGACGATCTTTTACGATTCAACCTCTTGCCCAGTCTAGGCCTAAAAGCACACATTGGATACATTTGGGAATTTTCAAACTCTTTGAAGCAGACATCTTAGCTTTGTTCCAACCGCAGTTTGAAACTCCTGGACCATGCACAGAAGGACTTAAGACGTCAAATCTGACGTCGCTCAAATCGTTTATCCATCAAATCTGAAGTCCAAATCCATCTGCGCATGCTCCAGGTTTCAAACTGAGGTTGTAACAAAGCTAATTATAATGAAGCCATCGGGGATTAACGGAGCATTTTTCTTTATTAAACCTTCGCTGATTAGGGAGACCCCAGTTTACGCATAAAAGCATTCATTGAATTTTGGGAATTATCAAACTCTTTGAAACAGATAGGTCATGATCAAGCAAAATCTGGGATTAACAGAGCTTTTTTTGATATAGCCATCGCTGATTAGAATGACTCTCTTTTACGATACGACCTCTTGCCCTGTGTAGGCATAAAGCAACCACTGATACTTTGGGAATTGTCAAACTCTTTGAAACAGATAGCTTACAAAAAGCAAAATCTGGGATTAACGGAGCTTTCTTTGATATAGCCGTTGCTGATTAGGGAGACAATCTTTTGATTTGACCTCTTGCCCAGTCTAGGCATAAAAGCCATCATTGGATAACTTGGGAATGTCAACTCTTTGAAACAGATAGCCCATAGTCAAGCAAAATCTGGGATTAACGAGCTTTTTTTTTTGATTTAGCCATCGCTGATTAGTGACGATCTTTTATGATTCGACCTCTTGCCCAGTCCAGGCATAAAAGTGATCATTATCATTGGATAAATTCAACCCTTTGAAACAGGTAGCTCAAAATGAAGCAAAATCTGGTATTTACAGAGCTTTATTTATTTAGCCATCGCTGATTAGGGAAACTGTCTTTTGCGATACGACCTATTGCCCAGTGAACGCCTAAAGGCATTCATTGGATAAATTGAGAATTGTCAAGCATCGCTGATTAGGGAAACTGTCTTTTGCGATACGACCTATTGCCCAGTGAACGCCTAAAGGCATTCATTGGATAAATTTGGGAATTGTCAAACTCTTTGAAACAGATAGCTTATAAAAGCAAAATCTGGGATTAACAGAGCATTCTTTGATTTAGCCATTGCTGATTAGGGAGACGATCTTTTACGATTCGACCTCTTGCCCAGTCTAGGCATAAAAGCGATCATTATTCATTGGATAAATTCAACCCTTTGAAACAGGTAGCTCAAAAATGAAGCAAAATCTGGTATTTACAGAGCTTTATTTATTTAGCCATCACTGATTAGGGAAACTGTCTTGCGATACGACCTATTGCCCAGTCAACGCCTGAAGGCATTCATTGGATAAATTGAGAATTGTCAAACTCTTTGAAACAGATAGCTCATAAGAAGCAAAATCTGGGATTAACAGAGCTTTTTTAATTTCGCCATCGCTGATTAGAGTGACGATCTTTTATGATTCGACCTCTTGCCCAGTCTAGGCATTAAAGCGATCATTATTCATTGGAAGAATTCAACCCTTTGAAACAGGTAGCTCAAAATCAAGCAAAATCTGGGATTAAGAGAGCTTCATTTTATTTAGCCATTGCTGATTAGGGAGACTGTCTTTTGCAATTCGACCTCTTGCCCAGCCAACGCCTAAAAGCATTCATTGGATAAATTTGGGAATTGTCAAACTCTTTGAAACAGATAGCTCATAAGAAGCAAAATCTGGGATTAACAGAGCTTTTTTTAATTTCGCCATCGCTGATTAGAGTGACTATCTTTTATGATTCGACCTCTTGCCCAGTCTAGGCATAAAAGCGATCATTATTCATTGGAAGAATTCAACCCTTTGAAACAGGTAGCTCAAAATCAAGCAAAATCTGGGATTAAGAGAGCTTCATTTTATTTAGCCATTGCTGATTAGGGAGACTGTCTTTTTTTTGCAATTCGACCTCTTGCCCAGCCAACGCCTAAAAGCATTCATTGGATAAATTCGGGAATTGTCAAACTCTTTGAAACAGATAGCCCATAGTCAAGCAAAATCTGGGATTAACAGAGCTTTTTTGATTTAGCCATCGCTGATTAGAGTGACGATCTTTTATGATTCGACCTCTTGCCCAGTCTAGGCATAGTAAGTTGTTGGAGAATGAGGGGGATATGTTTGACTCTTAGAACAATACTGCACACATTGAGCAAAACCTGTAATTCTTAATTAATCGCTTATGGGAGGAATGATCCGTCAGCAGTGCCTCCAGCACGATAGAATTCTATGGACCTTTAAATCATAAAACACCTGCTATAGAAAAAAAATCATAGCAAAGAATAGTCCAGATTTCCCTCTTTACCTTTCACCAAATCGCTAATGTCAATAACTTCTTGACAGGTTAGCAACTAGGCAACCCGGGAATGAGTTATATTCTTAATCTTTGCCAACTAAGGCATAACAAAATCTTCCATAAATTAATGTAACAATGACGAGATACACGTGATATTACAAAACATCACATGTAGCAATGTCGTGTATTAATCTAGCCACATGTTGAACGCGATCAAAAAATTGAATCGCCAGCAAAAGAAATCAGCGGCAGAAATCACAAAAAAGTATAAAATGATCTGAAAATGTTTATACCTGAGTTTGAAGCCTACGTTCCAAGAAATCTTCAATTTTAAGACCCAAAACGTAATCGAGTTTCATTTTGGCTTCTTCGAGCACTCCGATCCTGACAAGCCTCCTGAGGAGAGCATTACCTGAAAATTAATAAGAAATTTGGTTTTTCTTGTCAATTTGAAAGTACCTTCAAAAAGCCTTTTCGGCTCTTTCTCGTCGAGGGTCAGAAGTTCTCTGGCGGCTTTACGGATTTTCGCCAAAGTGTATTTGACTCTCCATACTTCACGCTTGTTCCTCAAACCGTACTCGCCGATGATTTTTAACTCTTGGTCGAGACGGGCTTTTTCGTACGGACGCCTCGGGGTCACGTACGTTTTCGAGTGAACGGACGGTACTCGTCGGTTCACCATTTTCTTAAAAAATAAAAGAAAAACGTAAAAATTAAAAAAACCATCCTTTTAACCCTACAATATTATCAAAACGCAAAATATAAGAATAAGACAAAATTCATCGGCCACGTGGCACGTTTTTAATATTTCAAAAAAACTAAGTTAATTCATAAAAAATGAAATAAATAAATATTATTAAAATATAGCAAAACTTGAATAATTTTAACTTAATACATAATAAAATAAGAATTTTTAAACTTACGGTCACGTGTGTTCTTCAATCTTCTTTTCCGAATAGAATGGGAGAACAAAATGGCCGAGAGGAGAAAGTCGAAACCCGGATTTTTGAGAAGAAGGATTGGAAGCAAGTTAGCCAACTGTTTTGGATGGTCAAATAAAATTGACTCTGGAAAAATTAGAAGTCGTAAAGTGAAATTTACAACGTAATTTTAGTAAAAAAAAAATAATAATAAGTTAAAATGTTCTAATAAAAAAGGAGTAGGATGGCCCCTCCGCAATAATCCCATTTCAAATAGCCAGTTTTTTGAATTTCTGACTCTTTTATTCGGTGTAAAATTCGCCCCCTAGCTTGTCAATAGCCCATTTTCAATAAGGAGGCGTTTTCCTAATTTTCTTGATTTTCTGAAGTAGAAAACCCGTTTTATTAGGCGTTCGGGCGTTAAGTATTTCTTTTGCCAGGTTTTGGGTCGTTTCTCTCAATTTTTTGGTGTATAACACCACTTTCATAGTTTCTGAGCTTATAACACCCTACATATTCGGGTTTTCGAGCGTTTTACACCCTATTTTTAGGGTTTTTGGCAGTTTCCCAGGACTTTCTGGCTTTGAAACATCCGTTTTACTGGGCGTTTAGTATTTCTTGACCAGTATTTGGGTCATTTCTCTCGATTTTTTGGTGTATAAACACCATTTTCATAGTTTTTGAGCTTTCAACACCCTTCATAATCGAGCGTTCGAGCGTTTTACATCCTATTTTAGGGTTTTTGGCCGTTTCCTTCGACTTTCTGGCTTAGAAACACCCGTTTTGCCGGGCGTTTAGTATTTCTTTCACTAGGTTTTGGGTCGTTTCCCTCGATTTTTCAGTGTATAATCACCATTTTCATAGGGTTTGTGAGCTTTCAACACCCTGCGTATTCGGTTGTTCGAGCGTTTTAGACCCTATTTTTAGTGTTTCTGGCAGTTTCCTTCGACTTTCTGGCTTAGAAACATCCGTTTTACCGGGCGTTTAGTATTTCTTTACCAGTTTTTGGGTCGTATCTCTCGAAGTTTTGGTGTATAAACACCAGTTTCATAGTTTTTGAGCTTTCAACACCCTTCATATTCGGCGTTCGAGCGTTTTACATCCTATTTTTAGGGTTTTTGTCCGTTTCCTTCAACTTTCTGGCTTAGAAACACGCGTATTGCCGGGCGTTTAGTATTACTTTCACTAGGTTTTGGGTCGTTTCCCGCGATTTTTTGGTGTATAAACACCAGTTTCATAGGGTTTCTGAGCTTTCAACACCCTGCCTATTCAGGTGTTCGAGTGTTTTACACCTTATTTTTAGTGTTTCTGGCCGTTTCCTTTGACTTTCTGGCTTAGAAACATCAGTTTTACCTGGTGTTTATGCATTTATTTTTCCAGGTTTTGGGTTATTTCCCTCCCTTTTTCTGTGTATAAACACCAGTTTCATTGAGTTTTCACACGCTATTTTTAGTGCATTTGGCCGTTTCCCTCGACTTTCTTGTTTGAAATGCCATTCTTATTGGGTACTACCCAAGAGTACTGCATGAGACATACAGATTCTAGAGATGGTTATTCATGAAACCATAGGGTCAAAATGACCAGTGGTCCTTTACCACTCTTCTTACGACTGCTTATCTTCAAAATCTTGAGGCCTATTTGCAAATATGGTGAACATCTGTCAACAGTTTTGCTGAGTGCTTTATCACTGTTCGAAATAAAATTGGAATAGAAAAATTTTATTGCAAATCCATTATCTTCCATTGTCAACAGCGCTCGAAATATTAGTTGATACTTCTCTTCAAAAAGCGTTTTCAAGGAAAAGCTCAGAAAATTAGTTCTTCGTAAACACCATCCAGTGAAATTCAACAACTTCAAGTTTTCAGCTAGAATTTAAATAAAAATTTTTGTCAAAAACTATTTTCATACTAAGTTTTTCATAAGTTATATGCATCAATCTGCTGAGCCAGCAATAAAACAATATAAATACCACTCCTTTCCTATAAACATTGTCATTCGAAATAACTATCGTGTGTACAACCAATAAATTGTTTTAAAAAGCGAGTATTTAAGTCTATCAACTTAACTGGCGCCCGCGAACAGGACTTCAGAAAACTTAACTCGGAAGTGATCAAGTATCCCAACCGTTTTGAGCTTTGAGTTTCACTCTTTATCTGAAGAAAGCAAGAACCAAAGGACTTAGTCAAATCGACCTCCATAATCAGCGAAGCGTTCATTTAACTCGTCGCGATTATTTAAAAAAGGAGAAGATCAAACGACTCAACCTTTGAAGAAATTCGTTGAGTGAGGACTTCGCTGCACACTGGACCGGAACAACTGGACATCCCGTCGTAACCCGCCATCATCATCCACAGACGAAGAAGACCCGGAAGACCCAGCTCCACCGAAACCTGTGAGTGAGTCTTCCGTTATACCTAAGTTTTTTAAGACAATCAAAACTAAATATTCCCCATAGACATAAAACCAACCCGAAAACTCCCCAAATCCTCAAACCTTTCGGCCGCGCCCGTCCTTCTTTCAGACGCGCCCGTTCTATTCCCAACCAAGACCTTTCTTTCGCCCCGCGTTTCAGCAACAACCCCCACCAGTCGGAAACCAACCAAATCAAACCCAAAACACTGTTTCGATGAGAACAGCTCAAAACCAACGGCCCGAGATATAATTTCAAAACTTACACTTCCCCTTATGAAGTCACATATTTAGAGGAAGAAGAAGAGGAAATCCAGGAAAATTACCCCTTCGATTTTAATTATTTAGAAGAAGAACCACAGCCTCTGCAATCACAGAGCTTTGATGACCTTAAACATCAGGTAGAACACTGACAGAAGCCGTAAACCAACTCACTCATCATTTTTTAGATCAGGATCCAGAAACCTCAAAAGATCCCCCCAAACCTTCGAATTAAAGACGATTTTTAAATCCCTTCCATATTTTTTAGATAATAAAAACAGAAAGTGGCTAGTAGACACGGGATCTCAAAAAAATTATCAATCCATCTTGCGTTCCTGAAACCACTACTCGATTAAAAGAAGATTTTATCATAAAACTCCCGCAGGTGAAAGTCAAGGGTCTGAATATATCCTATTTACCCTTGAAAATGCATTTCCCGGCCAAGAAACCCTAAAAAATACATTTTTGATTTCTCTCCTAAATGATATACTACTAGGTCACGAAACGTTAGGCGTATTGAAAGCTAGCATAGATTTAAAAATAAGATATTAAAATACGAAAATGGAAACAAACCACTCCTTTTCATGATAGAAGAGAAAAAATTAAAACTAAAACCAGGTTTCAACTTGATTGAAGTCCCAGTCAGGTCAATTCCCGACTTAAAAACAGGATTAATCAAGGAAGTTAAGAAACCTTGTTACAGCATCCAAGAGGGAGTAGTAAATATAGAAAACAATAAATGTAAATGTCTAATATTTTCTAACGAGCTTATGACCATTAGTCCCGAGCCAATGGAAATAGAAGAAGTAAAAGAGATAACTGACAAAACCGTGACCATGAGTCCCGAAGACAAAGAAAACGATTGACGAAATCCCGCATCTCTTAAGGACCGAACATATGATAGAAGAAGAGAGGATGAAATTATCAACCTTTTACGCCAATACCAGATCATTAAACGAGAAAAAGACAGACTAAGTTGCACCAAATTAGTAAAACATAAATAAAAACAACCGACGAAACCCCCGTTTACTCAAGAAATTATCGATATCCCCAAGTTTTTAGGAAAGACGTCCAAATTGAAATTGATAAACTATTGGAAAATAAAATCATCCACTCTAATTCGCCTTACAACTCCCCTATTTGGGTCGTCCCGAAAAAACCCGACGCCTCCGGAATCAGGAAAATTCGAATGGTAATAGAATCGGAAACTAAACGAAAAACGGTAGACGATAAGTTCCCCTTGCCGAATATTGAAGATCTTTTCGGAAAAATAGGAAGAGCAACCTATTTAGTGCACTCGACCTCGTCTCAGGATTCCATCAAATCGAGATGGACCCAGAATCGATCTCGAAAACAGCCTTTAGTACTGAAGAAGGGCACTTCGAGTTTTTAAGAATGCCTTTCGGACTAAAAAATGCCCCTGCTACCTTCCAAAGAGCAATGAATATGATCTTTTCTAGAATGCCAAATGTCCTAGTATATGGACGACATAATCATCTTTTCCGATAACCTGGAAGAACACCTAAAACACCTAAAATCAGTATTCAAACAGCTCAAAGAATTTAATCTTAAGATCCAGTTGGACAAGACAGAGTTTTTCAAACGCGAACTCTTGTACTTAGGTCATATTATTCCAAACAAGGAATTAGGCCTAACCCCGCAAAATTAGAAGCGATAAGAAACTTTCCAATACCAAAAACATCAAAACAAATCAAAGCCTTTTTAGGTTTAACCGGCTATTAGAAAAATGATTAAGGACTACGCGAAAATAGCAAAACCAATCACGTCAGCATTAAAAAATGATGCTAAGATTGACCCCGAAAATAAACAATTCAAAGAGGCATGCGAAACGCTGAAACTGCTTTTACAAAACAGCCCAATCTTACGACTCCCTGACTATTCAAAACAATTTATATTAACAACAGACGCTTCCAACTACGCTGTTGGTGCGGTACTGTCACAAAATTTTGACGGAAAAGACCTGCCGATATCCTATGCCTCTAGGACTCTCAATAAACACGAAGTCAATCTGTCCGTAATTGAAAAGGAACTCCTTGCAATCGTTTGGGCTTGCAAACATTTCAGACCGTACCTGTACGGACGGAAATTCCTTATACAGACTGACCACAAGCCTCTGCAGTGGCTACACAGCCTAAAGGAACCGAATTCGAAATTGATTCGCTGGAAATTAACGCTTGACGAGTTTGATTTTGAGATCAAATACGTACAAGGAAAAACAAACTTTGTAGCTGACGCACTATCGAGAGTGACAGATCACCCGGTGAATGCGATAAGCGTAAGCGACAAATCAGAAGAAGCTTGGACCTTTCCACACACAGCCACTTAACCCTGACGACTTCGATTTTGACCCACAACAAGTGATAGACGAACTTCTCAGCACTTACCGACCTCAGGACGCTAACGATACTAATGACGACACAGAATCACTCGCAACTATTCATTCCCAAGAAAGCTCCACTCAACAGGTAACAATAGTAGATGACGATAAGATTCTTAATATCGAACCAACCAAATTATATTTGAAAGAGGAACTAAAGCCCCCACCGTATCGAAAATTTTTGGAAAAACCAGAATCACCATCTATTCTCTAACGCTACCGAAACAGACTCATTAATTCAAACATGTGTAGAATACCTAAAACCTAACACCACATATGGTGTCCTTTGTTCTCAGGAGGGCATCTTGGCCGAAGAGTATGACCTTTTTTTTGAATATTTTAAGGAATTGATAGTACAAAAATTCAGCACGATCAAAATAAAACGATATAAAAAATTAAATCTAGATATAACCGACACACACGAACAAAAACAAGTGATAGCTAATTACCACACGGGAAAAAATACCATAGAGGCATTAACGAAAGCTATAATCAAATTCGTAGGAAACATTATTGGCCTTCCATGCTAAGGGACATAACTGATTATATTAATAACTGCCAAATATGTTTAAAAAAAAAGTACGAAAGAAACCCCATACGCATAAATTATCAGATTCCTCCAACCCCTGAAAAACCATTTCAAAAATTACAGCTCGATTGCTTTCAATACGATAAATGTAAATTCTTGACAATAATCGATTGTTTTTCAAAAAAATTAATGGCTTACCCCTTAAAAAGTCTTAACCAAATCGAGATTCAAGGATGCCTATTTAATTACTTTTCCCTGTTTCCCATTCCGAACATTGTACAAATGGATAACGGACGTGAATTTAATAATGCCGGGTTGAAAGACTTCTTAAAATTATACGGCATTGAAGCATATTATATTTCGCCGGGTCATCCAGATTCTCAAGGACTCCTCGAAAGGGCCCACTCGACATTAATAGAAATTTTAAAATTTCAAAAACAAACAAAAAAAAACAATAACACGGAGAAATCATGAGTTAGCCATTTTTCCTTTAATTAGTTTCTAAATTGATGGATTTGATCGTCAATTTTAAGGTTAACTAAACAAAAAATTTAAATAAAAACTTTATTTTCATAAAATGCACAATATACATAAAATTTACGTAAATATTATTTTTCCTTTTAAATTTACTCGGTTTTCCAGTTTTAATTAGTTTCTAAAAAATTGGATTTGATCGTCAAGTTTTAAGGTTAACTTAAACAAAAAATTTAAATAAAAACTTTATTTTCATAAAATGCACAAATATACATAAAATTTACGTAAATATTAAACATTAAAAATAATAAGTATATTTTTCATAAAGTAACATTTTTGGGAGATCAGTCTTTAAAAAAATTTATCCGCCTATTTCTAGAACAAGATCTTCTTTAGTTCACTGGAGATCTTAAGTACAAATAAAAACAGGTAAAAAGTGCAGACTGATATAAATTTTCCGACACTAAAATTGTAAAAATACAACTTTATGTCCCCCTTAATACTGAAATATCACAATATAAACTAAAAACCTAAATTTGCACTACAGTGCATAAAAAATGCGAAAAAAAAAGTTGTGTGAAAAAATGCGATCAAATGCAATATTCTCCACAGCCGAAAAAAAACTTAAGCTATGCAGATCACAACGGGAAATTGTGACTTTTCAGACCATTGAGATCTCGATGGATCGAAAGATCCATAAATCTAATAACCCTTTAGCCTTTAGGATCACAGCCAAAGCGTTTCAGGTTAGATTGAACTCCCTACCTCTAATTAATCGATTACCTTTCTTTTGATGGACAAATTTTCCTTCGATGAAATCAACTGGCTTTTGAGTTTTTTGTACGAAGAATACCTTTCGTGGGCATATTCCTAAAAAAACAATATATTTACAGTCGAAAGAATTCAAAAAATACTTACCCAATATCCGAAAGGAATTGAGGAAGTCCTGGCGTTCACAACAGACCAGAGACACCAAAGCAAATGCGAAGCAAGCGTATAATGTTTCACTTCGCATATTATACTCTCGACATTATTTATTTCGGGTTTTACTACTTTTCCATCAGGGAACATGCTAGATACTTCTCTATAAATAATCGCTGTTAAACAAAAATTAAAGTTCTATTAAATACTTGAAATGACTTTTTTTTTATTTAATATTCAATACAAAAATACAAAAGGGTTTCTTTTAAAATCCTAAAACTTTCCCTTAATGAATGAAAATTTTATGAAAAAGCAATGTTGACAAAAATTAAATGAAATAGACAATTTTGAAGTGAAAATTACAATAAAAAAAATGAAGATGATTTTTTTTAAAAAGGAAAAAAAAAACGTACTAAGTGAAGAAAAATTTGTTTAAATAATAAAATTTAAAGAAAATCATTTTTCTTCACTTGATGTGTACGTTGGGTTTTTTTCTTTGAAAGCCAATGAAATTTACCGTTGACACTCAACGTCTAATCACTAGGTCTCGAGTATGTCGTTTAAAGTTGAAGTCGCCACTCTTGTCTTCAAGTGGTCGATGGGAGACCATGGTCCTCCACAGGTTACCGATAAAAAAAAAACAACACACAAACGCAAACAAACATCGGTTTTTTTTCGCTCCTTACGACCCATTGCACCAAAAACTAACGTTTTCCTTATAAGGGGGGGAAGATTTTAATATCGGAACTGCTTCAGCTTAAGATACAAAATTTAATACTGTACTTCATTAAATTTCAGTATTTTTCTTTGTTTTTAGGCCCCAAACTAATGTAAGTGAAAAAAATGGTAACCATTTAATGATTTATGCAAATGGCCCAAAAACATGTCAAAATATCAAAATCCAAAAAATTCTATTTCTACAAAGACTGTGAGAGAAATAAAAAAAATAATAATTTTATACTTACTTCATGGTTCTTTAAAAAAAATTATTAATGGAGGTTTGTAAGTTTATTTGTATAAATTATAAAAAATTTTCAAATTTTGAACAAGAAACTTACAAACCTTTTGGAAAATAATTTCTCTCAAAATCTTTTTTATTTAAAAGTTTATTTTGAGGAAATACAGGATTAAATATATTTAAGTTAATACACCGAAGCAGTTTGATGTCGCGATAAAAAGAAAATAAAAGTAATAAAATTAATAAACAAAAAAAAACTTACCGACGGGGGGATAATTTCTGTGAACAATATTAATAAAAGTGAAAGAAAAAAAATTGACGACGAAAAAGGGGGAAAATGTTACGAAAAAAAAAAAGCTGAGTACTTACAACGTATACAGGAAGTATACGGCCGAAATATTGTTTTTGTGAATAAAAAATAAAAGTTGATAATAAAACGTGTCATACCATGGATTTCTGATGGATATTTTTCGCTGTGTGCGGTGAAATGCGGATATTCTTTGTTTGTGTAGTCGTAGGTCCATTCTATGAAGTGATTGGCTAGGTCGAATCCTCTGTAGTTATACGCGCAATATTCGAAATCGATAAAAACAAGGTTTGCTGTTCCATTTTTTATTTTGGAACAAAATATTTCCTTCTTGTAAATCATTGTGGCAGAATACAGGAGGCGAGGCAATTTTACTCAAATGATTTCTAAAAATAAATAAATAATTTTGATTTTCTATATAACTTATACATACTTTAACCATTGTACTTCGGCTTTAAAGTTCATATTATTGAAAAACATGGCGGTCCTTCATTAATTGGTTGAGATTGTTCGATAGTAGTGAGCCACCTTTAAAAAAATTAATATTTAATTTAAATGCAAAAATAATTAAATTACCTCGCCATTGTATCCCAAATCCACCTCGGTTCCTTATTGATGGGAATGTTCATTAAATGGACAGCAGCCAGTTTTTCAGCGATGGCGACAGAAATGTCTGGATCGCTTAACTGATCGCTTGTTAATGAATTAGACTAAAAAATAAATTAATTTTAAATAATTAAGTTTATAGTTGACATACTGGAATGAATTCTTCGATTCTTCCACCGGGGAAGACTCCGTAGAGTTTAGGACCGATTTTTCTTTCGGAGAGAAGGGTAAAAATAACGGATTCGGTGATGAGGCTTTCGATCGCTCCTTCGCCGTGAGTTTGGCCGTAGACTCGAAGAAGAACTTGCTCAGGTTTAGCGCCTTCGAAACCGTCAAGTTTGACGTGGTAGAGAAAGTTGCTCAAACCACCACTAATAACAAAAAAAATTTATCGTTAACACATTTTAAGTTTAAACAAAAAGAAATCTATTTTCTAAAAAAAAATTTTTTAACTTCCTTTTAAAGAAGTTATTGTGATACCCTACACATCGGGTTTTTGGGGAAGGGTCTTCCAGACCCCGGAGGGTCAAATCGTTGATTTTACCGATCTCAACTTTGTCTCTGGTGCCGGCCGGCCCCGTAGCCGTCGGTGAACAAGAAACTAACGAGGGCGATTTTAGAAATAAATGGCGGAGATATGTCTGTTTGAATTTTTTTAAAATTCGCTGAACCGTTGGTCGGATTTTCGCCATTTTTCACCAATTGCTCCTTATATTTATTACGAATTTTTGGTGAAAAAAATGATAATTTTTTTACATTAATTATCATTTTAGTAGGGAGAATTCATACTTCCACCCGCTACAAGAGGGACCTCCCTAGTCAAAAATCCCATTATTTTACCTTGATACTTAGAAAGATTTTGGAAAAAAAAAAAAAAAAAAAAAAAAAAAAAAAAAAAAAAACTAAGAAAATTTTTGAAAAAATAAAATAAAATAAACTGCAAATTTGAAAAAAAACTTTGATTTTAAAGAAAAAAAGAAGGAAAATTTTTCGCAAATAAAAAAAACCCTCCGTTATACTTCCCCTCCCTAATACTTCCCCCTTCGTTATACTTCCCCTCCTATATTTTTACATACTTTTGTTGAAGTTTTTGTTGGAAGCTCTTCCAACTAATACTTTTTCAACCGCCAATGGTTTTAGCACTGAATATAATCTAGACTAGGTAGTAGATATTAATTCAGTGGATTTAGGTCAATAATCACCATTATTCCTTTTTGATAAACGCCGATTATACAGGTTTTATAAGGGTTTTCTAAAATCCAAGATTTTTTGGCGAGACTTTTTCAACAATTTTAAACTTTTATCACTGCGATAAAGATCCTTTTTCGAGGAAAAAAAAATTACATCAACTAAACACGTGGGGAAAGAGTATCTAAAAACGTTTTTGTCTTTAAAACAAAAAAGTTAAAGCTTTATCTACTCAAAGGTATTCCCCAGGTCAGACAATTTGTCTAAAGAATTCGCAGATAAAATTTCAAGGACAGATAAAATTTAGACTTTCATCTCAAAAAGTTTATCTCGACCTTTTATGAATGGATGTATAAAACGTAAAACAGGCCAAGATTTTTATATTTACTAAGTTTTTCGGATAAACCTTGAAGGACAATATGGAAAAAAAGAGAAAAGAATTTATGTAATAAAAAATAATCTTGTTTTATAAACAACATATTTGTCGAAGAATGAAAAAAACAATGTCATGTAAACAGATTAAAAATCCATTTCCTTGAAAAAAATTCATTCCGGTTTTTTTCAGAAATCTACTTTAAATCTAAAAGGTTGTAAAACCACACCCTTTGTTTATAAACTAAAAAATCTACGTAGTTCTTTATCTCTTTAGAGAAAAAAAAAAATATGGCGTCATTAAATTAAATTTTTCTTGTTTGTCCAATAGTTAATTTATAATCTAAATATTTAGTCTGTTCTGAGTCATAACTTGAGATTTTCAGAAATAAAAAATTTTAAAAAAAAGTCTCATTTTTGTTGAATGGAATATTGATCGAGGTGGCGTGATCATGACATTAGCATGCGTGAGCCGACACGTTATTTTTAAACTTTGGCAACTCTTATAAATTCTTAGCATTTTATCATTTTATTCAGATTAAAGCTTTATAAGGAAATATCCACCGGAAGACTAAAGACATAAAATTTAAAAACTGAGGTCAATTTATATTTTCTCAAGGATATAGGGGCTATTCAATTTTAAAAATTTTTTCGAGCAAAATGAACGGTTTTTCAGGAATCAATAATAATAAAACATTATCTTGACCTCAATAATCACAAAATAATGTTTACTTAACTGGATGAAAAACTAAATAAAAAAAACATCTGTCTCAATAAGCCATTTTATCAATTTCACAATTAAATGTGAAGCCAAGGTTTCCCCACGTTCTGGAAAGTTTTCAATGGATATTCTATTTTTAGTTTATATTCAAAGGATTAAGAAATTACAACAAAAGAAGCAGAAACTTTCAAAAATTACTATAAAATGATTTTTGGGCCCATAAACGTCTTAATTTGGGGAAAAAGAGAGAGTTTCCTGTCTTCACTTGACAAAAAGACCATTGGTCATTTTTTTCCACCCAAGGGGAATTCCCATTTTTCAAAATCCCATATTCAAGGTGTTGCAATAAAATTTTTGGCAAGTAACCTAAAGGTCGTAGGTTCAAATACGACTGGGGGGTCTTTTATTTTCCTCCCCCCCCCACGTCTTAATTTGGGAAAAAGAGAGGTTTTCTGGCTTCATTTAACAAAAAGACCATTGGTCATTTTCCTTTCCACCCAAGGGGAATTCCATTTTTAAAATCCCATATTCAAGTGGCAATAAATTTTTTTAGGCAAGTAACCTGAAGGTCGTAGGTTCAAATACAACTGGGGGTTTTTATTTTCCTCATTTTAATTCACCCAAAATTACAATTAAATTTTTTTGGGCCCATAAACGTCTTAATTTGGGGAAAAAGAGAGGGTTTTCTGGCTTCACTTGACAAAAAGACCATTGGTCATTTTCCTTTCCACCCAAGGGAATTCCCATTTTTCAAAATCCCATATTCAAGATGAGGCAATATAATTTTTTGGGCAAGTTACCTAAAGGTCGTAGGTTAAAATACGACTGGGGGTCTTTATTTTCCTCATTTTAATTTACCCCAATTAATTTTTAATTTACCCCAAATTACAATAAAATGGTTTTTTTTTGGCCCATAAACGTCTTAATTTGGGGAAAAAGAGAGAGTTTCCTGGCTTCACTAGACAAAAAGACCATTGGTCATTCTCCTTTCCACCCAAGGGGAATTCCCGTTTTTAAAATCCCATAGTGTTGCAATAAAATTTTTTTTACAAGGGCAAGTAATCTAAAGGTCGTAGGTTCAAATACGACTGGGGGGTCTTTTATTTTCTTCATTTTAATTTTCCCAGTAAAATATTTAAAATAAGAAATTCGTTTGAGGCTAGAATATATTTTTATCCCGCTGTATCCACTAAATCTCTCGTAGAGAAAAGATAGAAATGATTGTGATATAGGGAATCACCTGACGAGGCTTTTTAAGCCGAAACGCGTCGTGAGATACCCGTTATCACAGTCATTTCTTCCTCTACTATTGGTTAATTGTTTGATAGTAAAAGCAATAACCTTGCGGAATACAAACGCAATAAAAATTAAAATGTAATATATATATATTTTTTAACTTCCATAAAAAAGGAAAGAAATGTAAAACTTCCAAAAAATTGAAAATTGAAGAAACATGGTTATTGGTTGTTCATTCTTTTCGTAATAATAGTTAGGGGTTACCAACATAAAAAAAAATATTTCCCGCACATCTCGACACGCAAAAATGCTCAAAGACGGATAAAATTTGTCCAGTTTAATTAGCTAAAAATAAAATACTAAATGCAGCATAAAATGAAGGTTAGCCGGTGGCGGTTGAATAGGTCAATTAAATTTTTTATCATCGAGATATAAAAAAAAAGCTTTATTAATAAAATTATTAATAATAGATGCATTTTTTTTTTAAGTATTTGGGGGAAGTGGGTCAGAACTTAAGGTCTAGGGAGAGGCCGGGTTGTATCGATCGGCCATCGGGTGTTGCACAATCCAGACCCGTGGGAAGGATCACGTACAAGGGACAAAAAAAAATTTTTATACCTCAAACGTTTAACTTGAATGTCGTCTTCGGTTATTTTCTTCCAGGGGCCGTTCAAATATCCACGGCAAATACGAAAAGCAGCATCGAAAACTTCTTTATCACCGCCGCTGATCATCTAAAAAAAGAGAAATTTTATCAAAAATATTTTTTCCAGGCTCCTTGTACGGAGTGTAGACGTGGCCCGGGTGCCATTCTATAAATAGCTTCATGGAGAATTGATAATTATTTAAAAATGAAATTTTACGTAGAATATAGAATAAAAACAAAAAAATCCAGAATAATACAAAAGAGAAAGTAAATTAAAAAAGTACTCACTTTTTCTTTGAGACCCATATTTTTATAAAAAATGTTTTCAAAATAAATTTAAATTATAGAAAATTGATTGTAAAATAAGAAATTGTTTTTATAAATGTTTTAATTAATTTAAGTACGTGTGTACGTAGGAGTGACGGACGATAAATGAGAGAATGGGAAACTCCCCAAACTATTTAACGCACGAAATCGGGTGACGTCTGTGACGTCATCAATTCTTAACCCCCACCACGAACAGGAGGCACGTCTTGAAACACAGAGGAACCAATACACGAGTAACAACGGCCCGTAAAAATCCTGCAGACAAGTCGATGGGCGAGGTGGGGAAGGGACCGGTACCACTGAGTCCTAGAGAATGCGCCTCGGTGAAGAGTTTTAAGTTTTTCCTCCGTTTCGGATCTGACCCTTCCTCGATGTGTTCGAACTTCGAGGTCGTTCTCCCCTCCACCAACTTCGTGCACCGGGGAACCCCTTTATAAATTTATAAAACAAGGTGCCTACTGCCTACGGCTACACGCTACAAACCCTCGAATTAATTCGTTTTTTCTGTGGTCTTTTCAGTTGTCCGTAGTTTCAACTCTCAGAACAGCTTTAATTATTATATCACTTTTATTTTATTAATTCTTTAATATTTTATTAGGTACCTATATTGTTATTTTTTTAAACATAAGCAGAGGTGTAAATTTTCAAATTAGGTATTATGTACTTACTTTAAATTATTACCAAAAAATAATTGATTAGAATGAAGTAGTAATATACAGGGTGTCCGGAAACACAGGCAAGCGTCTGGGAGAGCGTTAAAAAGTGGTTTTACGAAAAAAAGTTAAATGTAAACCCCCCTTAATTTAAATCAAAGAATTTGATGGTGTAGTTTAAAATCCGCCTGGATATACAGGGTGTCCCAGACACAACCTAACTTCGTTATTTCAAATGAGAACCCCTATTTTTTATTTCAGATTCGTAATCTACGCAAAATTTCAAGTAGATTTGAGTACTCATATGACAATTTTGGACAACTTTTAAAAAATGTCAAATTTAGCGTTTTGCTCCAAAATCCGTTAAAATTGACCTAGGAGACTCGTTTTTTTTTAATTCCACTTTTTTCCCGAAGAATCCAACTGTCTCAAATTTGAGCATCTTCGCATTCAGCATCACGAGATTTCGTCGCTAATGGCCTTTTTTCAAGTTTAACTCCAAATTCCATACTTCAAAAATGGAAATTAGCGATTTGTTGACGGAATTTTAATTTTTGATGCATAAACACAAAAGACGCTGTAGCTCTTTCAAAATTTGGTCCGAAAGAAAAATTCCTTTCAACAAGTGCTAATTTTCATTTCTGAACTAATTTGGGTTCTAACTTGAAAAAAGGCCATTAGCGACGAAATCTCGTGATGCTGAATGCGAAGATGCTCAAATTTGAGACAGTTGGATTCTTCGGGAAAAAATAAGTGGAATTAAAAAAAAAAACGAGTCTCCTAGGTCAATTTTAACGGATTTTAGCGCAAAAAACGCTAAATTTTGACATTTTTTAAAAGTTGTCCAAAATCGTCATATGAGTACTCAAATCTACTTGAAATTTTGCGTAGATTACGAATCTGAAATAAAAAATAGGGGTTCTCATTTGAAATAACGAAGTTAGGTTGTGTCTGGGACACCCTGTATATCCAGGCGGATTTTAAAACTACACCATCAAATTCTTTGATTTAAATTAAGGGGGGTTTACATTTAACTTTTTTTCGTAAAACCACTTTTTAACGCTCTCCCAGACGCTTGCCATGTGTTTCCGGACACCCTGTATATATACAAGTAATAATATTTTTGTGACTGGCATACATAACATTAACTCTTAATGACTTGTACAATATCATTTTACCAAGGGATAGGCGGAACGGAATAAAGGTCGGATTAAGCGGACATACATAAGAACACGTGTTTTTTT
>JACGAQ010003395.1:0-29473 GCA_014119065.1 Orius insidiosus | reverse complement strand
AAATAACTTTTTCCTAGATAAATGTTGAGATGAAGGAAGAAAGACACACTACGGTGGTGGTAGCCGGCTATAAATATTACAACATCCTTTACTAAATTCAACAAGAAACTATGCCCATAAAGAGACTTATATTGTATCCTGTTTCTTCTCTATTTTTTTCCGTACACACCTTTGTTCCTACACGCAAAGAAAGAAAAAAAAATCAATTACAGATGGGGAAAAAGGGGGATTAAAGGGTGTCTTTTGTCTTATAAATAGTGGGGTTGGGGTAGTTGTGATGGATAAATCCTCTGGAGCGGGGAACGCGCTATAATATGCAGAAGACGTTAGTATAACTTTCTTGACAGAAACTGCGCCAAGAAGGTATTGTAATGTGTTATCCTAATTGAATTTGGAAGCGAGGGACCAATGGAAAAACGAACTTGTCCTTGTAAACCGCCCCTCTTTTTTAAAATATATATTTCTACTTGACGCCTTTTCTTAGGTGACACTTAAAAATAATACCAAATACTCCGTATAAATCCTAAGCCCCACAGTTTTGTCCCGTTCTAGTATTTGCACTGACATAAAAATATCGTCCTTCTGACGAATAAATTATCCTCACCGAGTTCGGGACCGCTAGCTAACACCCAGAAAACTTAGAAACGAACAATAAATAACTCGAGAAATAAATATTTCACTTTTTTGTTTGTTTTTTTTTTCTTTTCTTTCTTTTTCTCACTCACTCATCCTTTCATCCCCCGGGCCAAATACGATACTTCCAAAGATTCGCTTTTTGTTCATTTCATCCCTCTTGTGTTGTAACGAATGCAAATGAACAATCTATTGCGAGCCTTGACGACTCGAGGTCTTAAGCAATTTACTATTTATTAGATTGCCTTGAGGTGATGACACCGGGGGTGATGTTCATTTCCCAGCCCGCGTCCCTCCTCTTCTCCCTCGGCCCTGTGCTCGCCCCCGACTCCTCTCATTCTCCGCTTCACTTTCATCCCTCCGCATCCCTAAAGATGAATTCATTTTAATGCCTTTTATAACCTCCTAACGGCTAGCAATTCACTTTCCTCCAATCATTTTTTAGTGCTAATGAAAATACCTTCCAGAAATGAATGAACATTTTTCGACAGCATTAAATTTATCATGAAGTTTATGTTGAAAACCAAATATTTTGTTCTTATTTTTGTTTCCTTGTTTCCATTCCCGCAATGGTTGGGAAATTCAAATTCTCGATTTGACCATGTCAGGAGTTACCCATGCATTTTTTAACTTCAGCAAGATTGCAGAAAAGCAGCCGAAGTACACAATATGCACATTCCTATACAGGGTGTCCGGAAACACATGGCAGGCGTCTGGGAGAGCGTTAAAAAGTGGTTTTACGAAAAAAAGTTAAATGTAAACCCCCCTTAATTTAAATCAAAGAATTTGATGGTGTAGTTTAAAATCCGCCTGGATATACAGGGTGTCCCAGACACAACCTAACTTCGTTATTTCAAATGAGAACCCCTATTTTTTATTTCAGATTCGTAATCTACGCAAAATTTCAAGTAGATTTGAGTACTCATATGACGATTTTGGACAACTTTTAAAAAGTGTCAAATTTTAGCGTTTTTTGCTCTAAAATCCGTTAAAATTGACCTAGGAGACTCGTTTTTTTTAATTCCACTTATTTTTTCCCGAAGAATCCAACTGTCTCAAATTTGAGCATCTTCGCATTCTGCATCACGAGATTTCGTCGCTAATGGCCTTTTTCAAGTTAGAACCCAAATTTAGTTCAGAAATGAAAATTAGCACTTGTTGAAAGGAATTTTTCTTTCGGACAACAAATTTTGAAAGAGCTACAGCGTCTTTTGTGTTTATACATCAAAAAAAAATTCCGTCAACAAATCGCTAATTTCCATTTTGAAGTAGGTATGGAATTTGGAGGTAAACTTGAAAAAAGGCCATTAGCGACGAAATCTCGTGATGCAGAATGCGAAGATGCTCAAATTTGAGACAGATTCTTCGGGAAAAAATAAGTGGAATTAAAAAAAAACGAGTCTCCTAGGTCAATTTTAACGGATTTTAGAGCAAAAAACGCTAAAATTTGACATTTTTTAAAAGTTGTCCAAAATCGTCATATGAGTACTCAAATCTACTTGAAATTTTGCGTAGATTACGAATCTGAAATAAAAAATAGGGGTTCTCATTTGAAATAACGAAGTTAGGTTGTGTCTGGGACACCCTGTATATCCAGGCGGATTTTAAACTACACCATCAAATTCTTTGATTTAAATTAAGGGGGTTTACATTTAACTTTTTTTCGTAAAACCACTTTTTAACGCTCTCCCAGACGCTTGCCATGTGTTTCCGGACACCCTGTATATTAAAGACACAAAGATTGAATCCTTAAAAACGTTATGGTAGGACTTTTCAGAAGGAAGAGGTCCGCAAATTGGAATAGAGGAGAATTGCAAATGTAAACCTTCCACTGCGGATTCAAAATATTGAATTGATTTAGGTATAGTAAGACAAAGCTGGGTTTTCCCGATGTTTCCCACACTAACAAAAAACAGTGCATTTATTTTCTTCCGGTCCTTGAGTCCTGTCTACTCATTTTATAATTTTTTTTTTTGTCAAAATCGGTGAGCCAGAGAAGACCTTCTTTTATTCGGTCCCTCATTATTCTGGTCGACGTTCAAAATATAACAGACAACGATTTTTGGCAATTATCTCTCCCCCCTCCTGGGTTTTGTTTGTATAGTTCACGCGGTGACACAGCGTTACTTGATATTGACAAACAATGAATTCGAAAATAAAAATAACCGATGGAATAAACGGAATAGTCATAAAAAAAAGGCTTAAAAAAAGAGACGGAAGTAATGATTCTCTAGACGTCTGAGTCATTTCGACCGGAAAACTTCACCCTACGATCGTACCCTGTCGAACTTTAATTGGTCTTGATCTGAATGATGGGCCGAACAGATGGTGACTGACTCTTCCTTTTCAGACAATTTAACCTCTGGAAACCTATCGTATTGATATCCGTGAAACATCAAGGGGGAGACGTCCACAAAAAAAAATGTTCCATGTGTTTTTCAGCTTAAAATAAAAAAAGTAAATTGAATCAACAGTTTTCTACTAATTTAATTATTAACGGAAACTATCGCATATCTTTATGTTCGACGTACATTGTTCTCTATCCGCCGATAAACGGAAATGCGGAAACCAATAACCGGAAACCAGTTCCGGTTTTGAGATACACAGGATGTTTGTTGGAAATTCGGACTAGACATGAACTTTTAGCCATTTCAGAACGGTTGAAGGAATGCGCTTACGGTCACGGTAATCCAGATGTGAAAAAGAACAGGGAAATGCATAAGACAGTTGTCTTGGATTCACCCTTCGCAGGAAGTCAAACCACCTGCTCCGCTAAATATATCAATTTTCGGTTCGCTTTTTCATCGGTTTTACAACCAACAGACTTTAAAGACTCGAAAACATTTTGTCGCTTTTCAAAGCACGTCTGGCCAAATAAAGGAACTGCAAGAATTGGATCAGGAGCGCTCAGTTAACCGGTGCCTCTTCCTCTACGCCCTATAAAATAGATTTGGATGATAATTGATAGAGCAAATCTAATAGAATCTATATTTGTTTAGTTTAAAAAATATTATGTGCAAAGTTTTAGGCGTAAAAAATGTCTATTAGGCTTCTTGCTTTACTTTTGATGGACGGACTCGCCTATTATGTAAATGGTTGTTATGTAAATCGCCAAGCTGCAATTAGTCGTGAAAATAATGTGCGAATAGATACAACGGCCTGTGTAAAAGAGTTCTTTTCCTTTATAAAAGTTTTTATGTAGGTATTAATGTGTGAAAAATGAAAATATCAGTTGTTTTTTGATAGGTGGAGGTGTCGTCGGTGACAGTGTGATCGGAATCTCGGCCCGTCGGATGGGACGCTTAATAATGCATGAGCTGAATGCGATCAGAAGCGGACATTCTAGGTTGTCAATTATGTACCTTACCGACAACTGAGTGGGGGAGACATCGAACCTCCTCCCTCCCACAGAAAAATCACGATTAAAAACCCTTGTAAAAAAGGTTGACATTATAGGAGGGGAAAGCTCGGGAAAAAAAGATATAAAAAAGATTAAGACAACGCGCTTCGATCTCCCCTTAGCAACTTTTTTTTTCTTGCATTTCGGAAGAGAAAATATCCAATAAAATGAAAATATTATGAGCCGAGATGGAATTCATGTGCGAATTTATGCACTTGTATGTCCACTGCCCTCTCGTTTGCCAACAACGACATTTTTTGTAAGCTCAAGGTTAGTTTATTTCGATGATGAGGAAAACATTTCCTCATATTTTAATATTAAAGTATCTTCCTTTATATAAATTTTGAAAGAAAGTAGGGGCGGAATTCGCTTTTTCGGGAATGATAGACTTTTTAAAAGAATCGAGAAAGAGGTGTAGGTCTAATATTAAGTCAGTAGCGTCAAGTGTAGGTATTTAATCGTTAAATTTGTTAGTGCTGCATCTGAGGAAGTTGAACATAAAACGATTCTAACCTGCTGCGGAATGGCTCGTTCGCGAGACATGGATATGCACATTCCAGCAATAAAACGACAGCCATTCATCCTTACTTTGTAGCCGTCCTCCTCACACAGAAAACGTTTGATTCTTAAATCGAAAATACGATTTAAAAACTCCGGAAATGGGGGTAAGCGAAATTGTCAATGTGCCAGCTTCAATTTCCTTCCTTAAAAGGCCCTTTTTACTCCTCAAAAACAAGACGGGGTTTTATTTTATAAATACACACATAGAAGCCGAAAAGGCGGAGACGTTGAATAACTTAAAAGGAATTATCCGATTCAAAAGAGGCATTTCTCGAATATTTCAATCAACGGAAACATTCCCTTTGATATCAGCTCAAAAAGGTTTCTACCCGTCTATATCTTTTACCTCCTCCCTCTACTTCGATATTGAGGTGTCTTGAAAATTAGGGTGCAAATGCTCATTCATGCTTAAAACCAGAGCCGAGGTAAAATTTTATCAACCCCCTCTCCGCCGCAACCTTCAAACCATCCACTCGTAAATGTTCTTAGAAATTCGGATTCAAATGATACGCTTCCCAGAATAATAAACTGCACATCATTCACTTAATTTTTACGCACTTACTGCAGTACTTGGGGGGGGGGGAGGGGGGTGAACCCGCGTTATGAATCGGAACAGAAAACCTAAAGTACATCCTTCCCCACATCCAGGCGATTATGGGTCAGTTGTAAAGTGTAAAAACTCGATATCTTCCAATGTGCCTTCCCTGCTTCAACCTCAACATACATGCGGTGGACTCCCGTTCCGAAGGTCACGAAAATTTATTTTTTTCAGGCCCTGAAGATGATATAAATTATCGAAAGCTCGGCAATAATTATTTCATTAATGCAACCCTGATTTCCGCTACATTATTATAAAATATTGATGGTCGATTCAACGAAACAAATAATTAGTTATTTTTAAACGACTAATAAAAATAAACAATCTAAATAAAGAGCCCTGGGGCTAAATTTTGTTTAACAAGGGTTGTTCTTGAACCCTGTCAGCAAAATACCTCCAGTAAGAGAAAGCTTTATTTTTTAAAAGGTCAAAATTATTTTGTCCCTCGAAATCAATTTACACACATTTTAAAATAATTTTTCCAAATCATTTTGCTATCCATTTTTTGAAGGATTTTCATTTTTCGTTTTTTTTTTAACGAAAAATAGGTAGGTATCCACATATTACGTGATTTTTAAGAGTTTTATTCGGTTTTTGACAGAAAAACCATAATTTATACATTTTATACATACCTATTCATTCGACAGAAAAATTTATTGACGATTTCAAAATGAAAATGTGCTATCAACTTGAACATGACAATTTTTGAACTTTTCCATTCAAAAATTATAGTCAATTGAATTCATGGAACTTAAATATTAAAGAGGAATTTATTTAACAAAATACCTAAAATAAATTAATCAAAATAAATTTTGAAAAAGAAAAATACCTACCTAAAAATTAGTAAAACGCTTCAATTTTTATTTCAAAAATGAAAATTAGCGGTTTTTGAAAAGAATTTTTCTTTCGGACCATAAATTTTGGCAGAGCTACTGCGTCTTTTGTAGTTGGCATCAAAAAGAAAAATTCCGTTAAAAAATCGCTAATTTTCATTTCTGAAGTACGAAATTTGGGTTCTAACTTGAAGAAAGGCCGTTAGCGACAACATCTCTTAATGCAGAATGTGAAGATGCTTAAATTTGTGATATTTGGAATCTTCGGACAAATAGAAGTGGAATGTAAAAAAAATGAGTCTCTTAGATCGATTTTAGCGGATTTTAGCGCAAAAAACGCTAAAATTACACATTTTTTAAAGTTGTCAAAAATGGTCATATGAATATTCAAATCAAATTAAAATTTTGCGTAGATTACGAATCTGAAATAAAAACAGGGGTTTTCTCGTGAAATAACGAAGTTAGGTTCAGTTGGGGGCACCCTGTATATCCAAACGCATTTTAAACTACACCATCAAAATCTTTGATTTAAATTAAGGAGTTTTACATCTACCTTTTTCGCTCTCAGACGTATGCCATATTTTTCTGGACACCCTGTATATTTAAAATTTTCGATTTTTTCCTTGCATAGCTACTACGGGCTTTCAAAATTTCGGACAAATATTGGGCCCAGCAAGGGGCTCTAGTCATATTGCCGTGGAAACCTTTCAAAGGAATACTAACGATTTTAAAATTCATTATGAAGATAATGGAGGATAAAGACTGAGGTATAGTGAAAAGTTGGTAAAAGTTTAATAATAATTGAATAAAGTTTTTTGAAAATATTTATTTTAAATGACTTCACTACTTCCAATCATAAAATTTATTACTTAATTTATCGTTAGGATGGTTCTAAAGTTGAGAAAACAAAGTTTTGAAGAAGTTTAAGATAACCGTTCCGTGCATTAAAAATAAATAAGAAAAAAGCAGCAAATTATCAAAGGAAAATGGTAAAAAAAAAGAAAAAAGTGCATGGAATAGCGTAATTGCATAATAAGTTTGCGTTTCTCTTTTCAAGAATGTACATTTCAAGTCACGAATATGTCAGTAGGATTAAAAAGGAGACAAGTCGAATAACGTCTCATCATGCGATCTCGGATTTGCATGAAGACTAAATAAATTTTACGATTGCGTTCGGTTAAAGCGACTGTTATATCGATTTTTAAATATTCACAACATGGAAAATGTTTTAAAAATAACTTTAATTGTTTAAAAGAAGCCCTCTTGGGGCTACGCCAAGCCATACCAGGGGGTCCGCGGAAAAGCTGGATAAAAATTCGCTGAGAGAAAAGAAACAAAGAAAAATTGTTTTTTTTTCGTGAAAGTTTTTTGTCTTCAAAAAACGAGATATTTCCCACATTTTAATATTTTAGAGTAGCGTGGGCAAACTGCACCATAACCCCCATTTAAAGGATTTTTTGGAGTTTTCCTAGGTTTTGTGACCAAAAAAAAATTATTTTTGTTGAGGATTTTTAGGAGTTTTTCTTAGTTTTTTAAGAAAATAAACCCCATTTTACAGGATTTTTGGTAGTTTTTCTCGGAAGTTTTTTTTTTCTAACCGAGGGTTCTTAAGACATCAAAAAATACTATGTTGTTTGAAGATCTTCCAACGAAAACTTCCTTAAAGAGAAGTAACAATATAAGAGGGAGAAGTATATTATGTATAGCAGGGGGAATAATTACGGAGGGGAAGTATAAGGAAGGGGAATCATAAGGGAGGGGAAGTATAACGGAGGGGTATAACGTGAGGGAATTTTTTTTTTTCAAAAAAAATTTCGAATTTTTTTTCGAAAAATTTTTGAAGGCTTTTTTTAATTAATTTCTTAGTGTTTTTTTTTTTAAATTTTCAATGTTTTTATTTTTATTTATTTTTTTGTGCCATGGGCAGTCCCCTCAGTCCAATTTTTGCAGACATCATAATGGGAAAATTGATTGACTTTGCAATTAGTAAACTAAGTTTTAAGCCTCCTTTCTTATTTTGATATGTTGATGATATCTTAACATGCATACCAAATGACAAAACTGATGAAATTGTTCAAGTTTTCAATGAATTTCATCAAAATTTAAATTTCACATATGAAGATGAAGTAGAGAATTCCATAAATTTCTTAGATACTACTGTTACTCGTCTATCTGATGGTTCGATACATACAAAATGGTTCTCAAAACCCATCGCCTCGAATAGACTTATCAACTTCAATCTTCCCAACCGTACTCTCAAAAAATAATGTTATAAAAAATCTAATTGGTCGAGTTTCAACTTAAAGAGTGATCCTATTACGATAGAGGATAAAAAGACTGTGATTGATACTTAAAAAGAATGGTTACCCAAAAACACTCATAAACAAATGTATTAATGATGTTAAATTTTGGAGGATAAGAGTGAGAAAAATGAACTGCCTTTTGATAAATTTTGCAATTTTCCATACATCAAAGGCCTCTCAGACAATGTGAAAAAATTCTTCTAAATGTAGTCCCTACCACTAGAGTAACGTTTCGAAATATTAACAGACTAGAATGTATATTCGAGCCTTAAAGACAAAACACCAAAGGAAAAACAATCGGGAGTAGTGTATTGTGTAAGCTGTCAATCTTGCAAAGATGAAGGCATAGTTTCTAACTACTACGGTGAATCGGATCAATATCTATTCAGACGTATGTACCAGCACAAGTATAATTGCGAGCAAAAGAAGGCAGAAAGCAGCGCTCTCGCAGAACATGCCGTTACGCTAAATCATCGATTCGACTGGGATAATGTAGAGATTCTTAAAAAAGAGAAAAACCGCCATCGAAGAAAATTCTGGGAGGCGATTCACATTAAAAAGATAAGAATTCCATTAATAAAAAGTCGGATACGGATGGTTTGAGCCGTTGTTACAATCCAATCATCATGGACTCTATACGTCAACGTGACGTCACACCTGAAATCGACTCTCTCATTGAGGCATCATGAATTTAAAACAAACCTTGATTCCCTACCGGACAAGATTCTCGTCATACCTCTCTCGCAATTTTTCTAGTCATTGTCCATGTGCATTTTGTTTTTTAAAAAAGCATTAAAAGAACCCTTCTTATGCCAGATTTGTATATAAAAAAAGGACAATCATCTCAATATTTACGACTATTTTATATTATCTCGAACTCGACTCATTGTATCACTCTTTTTTACGTCAAGTAAGTGTTAGTCCCATGTGCTCTAAATTGTAACTTATCAATATGTCTTGTTGTAGCGTCTTGAGAAAGGGACTAAATGTCTCGAAACGTCGGCGAATTAATAATTGAATACAAATTGTATTTTCTTTGGCTGCACACCCAGAAACCAACTACATCATAAATACAGCCACTAACACCATGATAAACTCGTTGGGTGAAAACGGACAAGTCCACTCTGGCAGGTTCTTCAGAACTATTGCGAATGACTACAACCAGAACATTGCGAACAATCTGAAAACTTGGGCTAACTGGAACAAAAAACTCACACGAGCGGAGAACAAAAGAGAATTCCTCGTAAAATGTCGCCAAAATCAGGTTATCCCTAATTATTTAAACAACCGATTCAAAATTGAGAATCAAAGTCTTCCGATATGTGATAGAAAGTATTTGAATGATTTGGAAAGTATATATTTAAGAACCAAAAAACACATTCTTAGTCTCGATATCAAAGTTTCCTTCCAGCAAGTGTCATATTACCGCAGAAGGGCCCATGAATGTGAACAAAGCGCATACAATGATCTTCCGAATCACATAGTACAAATGTTTAAGTCAAAACAACAAACCTTTTGCGATAAGCTGAGACTTGATGGAAACAAAACTAGTAAAAAGAAACTGGATTTTTTAATCAAAAAGTGTTTTGTTCATGTTGTTGATGCACCCGAAGAATGGGCGATAAATCTAACGAATGTTGACATCGATCAAAAAGTGCTAAATTTGATAGCTTTGGGTCCGAAATTTTGTGTTCCCACTGTACCTCAGTTCAATCAGTTCATTGACATACTCGCGGAAACTGATCGGTTTATTAACACCTTACGAAACGAAGACACAAAGGCCATTGTTCGGATGAGCATCAGCAACATTCTTTTAAACTTTAAGAATCGCTCCAAAAATCGAACCAATGTATGTAAAACGAAAAAGCATTTGTGGACCTTATAAAATTAACTAAAGAATTTTTGAATAATAATCCGAACCTATTAATTTTGAAATCCGATAAAGGAAACAAATCTGTTATAATGGAAAAAGTAGATTATGAAGAAAGAATGGAAATCTTACTATCAGATAGCTCAGTATATAAGAAAAGAAACAAAGATCTTACGAATGAAATTCAAACTACAACGAATAAGTTAGTGTTAGCTCTTGAAAAGAAGGAAGTAATTACGAGATATGAAGGCTTAAAATTAAGATGTTACAACGGAGTCGCCCCTAAAATCTATGGCCTTCCAAAAATTCACAAGCCCAACCATCCTCTGCGACCCATAGTAAGTTTTATTGGATCACCCACGTACGATCTATCGAAATATCTTACAAACATTCTTAACAACTTAAGAACTGAAAATAAACATTCCATTAATAGTTCCTTACAATTCAAAGAAAAGATCTGTATGCTGAAAGTACCAGAAATCATAAGTTCATATCTTTAGATGTTTCATCGCTTTTACTAATATCCCGATTGACATAACGATTAAAATAATCAATGAAAAATGGCACATTCTATCGCCACACACAAAAATCTCGCAGAATGACTTTATTGATCTTGTCATATTTTGTGGTAACTCTGGATACTTTGTATACAATTCTCATTGCTACCAACAGATGGCGGGCTGTGCCATGGGCAGTCCCCTCAGTCCAATTTTGCAGACATCATAATGGGAAAATTGATTGACTTTGCAATTAGTAAACTAAGTTTTAAGCCTCCTTTCTTATTTTTATATGTTGATGATATCTTAACATGCATACCAAACAAAACTGATGAAATTGTTCAAGTTTTCAATGAATTTCATCAAATTTAAATTTCACATATGAAGATGAAGTAGAGAATTCCATAAATTTCTTAGATACTACTGTTACTCGTCTATCTGATGGTTCGATACATACAAAATGGTTCTCAAAACCCATCGCCTCGAATAGACTTATCAACTTCAAATCTTCCCAACCGTACTCTCAAAAAATAAATGTTATAAAAAATCTAATTGGTCGAGTTTTCAACTTAAAGAGTGATCCTATTACGATAGAGGATAAAAAGACTGTGATTGATATACTTAAAAAGAATGGTTACCCAAAAACACTCATAAACAAATGTATTAATGATGTTAAATTTTGGAGGGATAAGAGTGAGAAAAATGAACTGCCTTTTGATAAATTTTGCAATTTTCCATACATCAAAGGCCTCTCAGACAATGTGAAAAAATCCATTCTAAATGTAGTCCCTACCACTAGAGTAACGTTTCGAAATATTAACAGACTAGAATGTATATATTCGAGCCTTAAAGACAAAACACCAAAGGAAAAACAATCGGGAGTAGTGTATTGTGTAAGCTGTCAATCTTGCAAAGATGAAGGCATAGTTTCTAACTACTACGGTGAATCGGATCAATATCTATTCAGACGTATGTACCAGCACAAGTATAATTGCGAGCAAAAGAAGGCAGAAAGCAGCGCTCTCGCAGAACATGCCGTTACGCTAAATCATCGATTCGACTGGGATAATGTAGAGATTCTTAAAAAAGAGAAAAACCGCCATCGAAGAAAATTCTGGGAGGCGATTCACATTAAAAAGATAAGAATTCCATTAATAAAAAGTCGGATACGGATGGTTTGAGCCGTTGTTACAATCCAATCATCATGGACTCTATACGTCAACGTGACGTCACACCTGAAATCGACTCTCTCATTGAGGCATCATGAATTTAAAACAAACCTTGATTCCCTACCGGACAAGATTCTCGTCATACCTCTCTCGCAATTTTTCTAGTCATTGTCCATGTGCATTTTGTTTTTTAAAAAAGCATTAAAAGAACCCTTCTTATGCCAGATTTGTATATAAAAAAGGACAATCATCTCAATATTACGACTATTTTATATTATCTCGAACTCGACTCATTGTATCACTCTTTTTACGTCAAGTAAGTGTTAGTCCCATGTGCTCTAAATTGTAACTTATCAATATGTCTTGTTGTAGCGTCTTGAGAAAGGGACTAAATGTCTCGAAACGTCGGCGAATTAAAAATTGAATACAAATTGTATTTTCTTTGGCTGCACACCCAGAAACCAACTACATCATAAATACAGCCACTAACACCATGACGTCCAAATAAAGTTTATAAATTATTTAACACATTGATCATTATTTTGTCTTATAAAATAATTTTTGATCGCAAAGATTTTCATATTTATCCCCAATTCACTGTCTTAGAATCGGACTTACCAGTTAATCCCTTTATAACTGATCTTCAGCCATTTTCCGGTTTTGCCCCCTTTTTATTTTTATTAGGTAGATTTTTTTATTTATATTTTTGTGGAAAAAAGCCTTATATTATTGGCTGCACTATTTGAGTCCAGCAAACCTCCTTTTTACTGAATTTTGAAGGTTTTCTCAATTTATCGTCCCAGGAACAGGATTTTTGGCCGTTTTATTAAAAAAACGCTTTATTTTTTTAAGGGCTTTAGGCTGTTTTCATCAATACGAAGAAGGGTTTCACCCTTGGTCTGAGGTGCTGTGTGTCGAGATGCGTGTGGGGATGCTGGAACTCGAACTGTGATGTGAGTGTCAGATGTCGAGAAGTTTGTTCCGAGGTTGAAGCTCCAGCAATTTAGCTGGTTGAAGAGGTGCGGAACTGCTGACGAGTTGAGGAGTTCCACCAGTTCAGTGAGTCGAACTGGTGCGAAACAGTTATTGTAAATTGATTGATGATGATGATGCTGACGATGATGTTTGATGATAGATTGAGATTGAGGAGAGAAGAATTGCTGGCGCCGTCGATGGGAGATCAAGACGCCGGAAGCCATTCTCGTTCTGTGTTTGTATGTTAGAGAGTGTAATGTGTAGGTACCTTGTCGTTGTTTCATCGCTGTGTTCGTGTTCGTCGTGGGTCACCAATTGGGATGTGATTCACCACTAATTTAGAATTGAAGAGATGTGTTGTGTGTGATGTGATTTATTAGACTCAGATGATATTTTATAAAATTATTTTTTTTTTAGGCTAAATAAATTGTTTTTCATCGTTTTTTCAATTTATAAAAGTTATTTTACGTCCCGCTTTTTAAAAATGTACGGTATGGAACGAATAATCCCAAAGGGAGATTATCGTGTTTTTTTTATATGTTTTTATTTTCCACGGCAGTTTTCAGGTAATACCTCACGGGATGAAGAGAGAGAGCCCGTAAAAAAAAGCCTGCGAACTGCCACATTCGCCTGTTACACGTCGGAAAGGATAAAAGCGTGAAGTTATCGAGCGGAAAGCGAGCTTCATTTTGGACGAAGCCGGCGAAAAGGCACACGCGGGACTCCCTTTTGTCTCCCTGGCAACCCTCCGATGCGATAGCCGGGGGAATAATGTTCACAATTAATATTGGTTAAGTGTAATCAAGTTAGAATTTTAGAGAAGGCGTAAAGGTTGCCAGGTTACTAACCAAGAGCCCTCCATCGTGTTTCACCTCAAAATTTAAAAAAAAAAATGCTTTACTTATAATCCTTTCATATTTTAGACCCTTTTTACATTAAAAGGGTTTTCTCTAAAATTATGTGAACTAAAGAAATCTTTTGAGGTCACCACCTGACCCCCTATAATTATAAAAGTAATTACTTTTAAATCAATATCTATGTATTCTATAATTAAAATGGGATTTTATAGCTTCTATAAGTATCCTGTTGCAAGAAAAAATGTCCAAAAATTATGTCAAAGGGAAAATTTTGCCTAAAAGCTGAAAAAACTGCACAAAAAAGTGGTTTTTTAGACGAAAAGTTTTTTTTCGTATGTTTATATTGTGGATTAAAGGTTAACTTGTTGCTCTTTGATTTATACCTTCTTATTGGATTATCGTTGATTAATCTGTAATTGGACGTCAAAAAAGGAGAAATTTTAAGTCTAATGGTGGAAAAACAACACGTGCTTCCATTGTATTTTCAGGTTTCAGAAAAGTTCGTAATTGGTGCCTCCCCACTCCAATCCATATTTTGATCAATACTTTCACGCCAATTAAAAGCTCGATTTTTGCTTGTAAGTTGCTGGTAGTTCTCATCCTTTCTATTGTCCCCGAGGTTTGTATCCAAGGAATCTAAAGTTTAAAAACATGAAGTTAAAAACTCGTAATTAGAAAACCGTAATCGTAGAATCTTTAAACAAAATAAATCTTCATTTTATTGTTTGTGGGTGAAAGTTTTACAGGCCTTGAACTCAGTTTAATAGGGGTAGCGTGCTAATTCTTGCGGTTAATTCACTGGCCGTGCAATGAATACTCTTTAGAAGTTCTTACTTTTTCCTTTCTCTCATTCATGACTTTTTTTTTGTTTCAGGTAAGAAAAAGATGAGGATTTTAAATATTTTGAAGATTACAAGGTAAGGAAGAAAAAAAACTGTCAACATCAGGAACTTTTCTTCTGCGACCCAAATTATAATAAAATACAATGGAATTTCTTAGAGCACCCTGATCGAAAAAAATAAACATCGACGTGTATAAATAATGTTGAAGAGAAAAGAAGATTCTAATTAAGATTAACAGTGATGGATGAGTAGACGGTTTTTTTTTTCGGCATTTAACATCTTTTTTAACTCCTTCGGGATGATGAATGGTTTTTTTCCTTTTCAAAAATATATTCTACGGGAATAATTTCTTTTCAATACACCAAAAATCTTTTGCTTCCCCATACGAAATTTGACGTAAAGGAACCATTGACAATCCCAAGGTAATTTCTAAAAAATTTGGCATAAAAAGTGGATTTTTTATACTAAGGAACTCGTCGTTTTGTTCCTACGGGTTCGCCCAAATCTATCAAATTTCTTTAAGAGAATGATAAGATTTCAATAGAATGAGCCCAAGAAATTACCAAATTAAAAATTAAGGAAAACACAAATATTTGGTTTGTAAAGAAAAGAAATTGAAAGACATCTTAGAACACAATAGGTCCCCACTAAAAATGAAAAGGAAACAAAACAAAGAGGGAAACTTGGGATCAGGAATTACATTACCCCTTGTTTCCACCCTCACTTTATTGTACAGTAAAAACAATCATGGGGTTTTAATTAAATTTAGCTGTTTTTTATAGGAAAAAAAATTAGAAACGTAAAATTTACTCTTGAAGAAATATTGTTTCAATTCATTTCATAAATGGAAGGTTAAAAAAGTCAACATTTTTCCCTACGGGTTAATTTAAAGTCAATTGTTTTTCTCAATGAGGAAAACTGGGGGACGGACAGCTTTCAGGATTAATGCCCACTTAAGGCTACTTAAAAGTTTTAAACGAGATCAGGCGGTTTCTCAGTGAATTAGTTTTCAAATTATTCGCCCGATACATAATACGCTTTTAAAATGCTGAGGGGAAATTCGGAATGCGCGGTATTGCGTGAAAAGATTCTATCTTTTTTAGTTTGTCTGCTGGAGATGCCCTAGCGTGCAACACTTCCTGATTTATCGCTTTACGTTTTTTGTAATACAAACATTAACGTGGAAGGAACGGCCCCGCGGGTATTTACTTGAATTAAAATGCGATCGATCTTCCCACGTCTGAAACTTTTAATCATATTTCATTCTCAATCCGGGCACTTAAGAACGATTTAAGTATTCATTACAAACCAAAGATTTGTCAAAAACCAAGAAGTTTCAACAACCACGCAGAGCGGTTCTGTCGTGCGGTATGGTATAACCATTACGCCGTGAAAGTGGCCACCGAGGTTCTAGAGTGTTTCTCAACCTTTTGAAGCCTACGCTCCCCTAAGAGGAGGCAAATACTTACCGCCCCTTCACTACTTAAGAAAAATATAACTTAACGGGCCAGCTAAATTTTTGCCCTTTACTTAACGGGCCGGTTAAATTTTTTAACGGGCGGTTAAGTTTTGCCCTTTACTTAACGGGCCGGTTAATTTTTTGCCCTTTACTTACGGGGTTAATTTTTGCCCTTTACTTAACGGGTCTTTTTTTGGCCCTTTACTTAACGGGTCGGTTAATTTTTGGCCCTTTACTTAACGGGCCGGTTAATTTTTGGCCCTTTACTTAACGTTTAAACTTTTTAACGGGCGGTTAAGTTTTTGCCCTTTACTTATGGGCCGGTTTGCAATAAATTATCGCATTAATAAAATTAAATTAAAAAATGGACTCACGCTAACGCCTCCATGGCTGGCCACTTAGCCATTGCCCCCCTATCACCCAAATTTTGCATAACGCCCCACAGTAACTTCCCAGCGCCCCCAGAGGCGGGTACCGCCCCCCGTTGAGAATCACTGTTCTAGATTCTTTAGCGCAAAAACAGAGACTTTCCCCCAATATTCTATGAAATCGGTGCTTAGGAGAACTCGCCAAGCAGACGTCCAAATAGGAAAAAATTGGCCATCGGATTTTTTCCAAGTACGTCAAGCCTGTAATTTGAAAACGGGTTTTTGATAATCGAACCCGTTGTGGCATTAACGAGAAAATATGGTCATACCACGGTTACAGCGGTCGGATCGATCCCTTTGCAACGTCATACCGATGTTTAATTTATGTTAGCGTTAAGTAAGCGTTGGGTTTTCGGCAAAAGCGAAGCCACGGAGAAAAGGAGCGGGGTGACAACAACGGGTGGGTTTACCTTTGTTGTCTTAAATGTCGACTTCGGGCGAATTAATGAGCTTGTTCCCTTGTCCTCTTTGCACAAAGCAGTTTACGTCCTCCGTCAGTATTAGCCCGAGAAGCCTTCTAATTAATATCCCGATCATCCTAATCATCGGTTTACCACGAAAAATCAATATAGGGAGAAAAATGATTTTAATTAATGAAATGAATGACTTCTGGAAACGTCACGAGCCCAGAAATGAAAGATAATTGTCATTTTCCCATTTGTATACCCGCTGAAGGGTAGAAAATGAATCCTTCATGAAAAAAATAGTCAGCCATATGTGACGAAAATCACGAACTTTCACGAAGAAAGGCTTAACAAAAATCTGAAGGGTTGAAGGGAAAATTCTGTCTCTTGGCATGAAATGTTTATTGGCCAAAACACAGAGGAAAATGGCTTAAAAACGGCAGAGACCCTGGCGGAAGGAAGGAAAGGTTTCTAGAGAGAAAAGAAATAAAAATTTTAATAAGCAATAATTTTTTTGGGAAAATTTTGGGGTTGAAAGAAGGTCTATCTTTTCTCCTCGCCTCGCGGGCAAACCCCCGGGTCGCTCCCCCCCCCCCCCCCCCAAGGGCTGACAAAATATCTTGAACAAAAACCGCAAGAATCTCTCAAAAACGCTGTGAAAAAGGGTGTTTTTTGGCCATCGCTGTTCAAGGTTAACAAGCACTTACTATCATTTAATCGCAACCAGCCCTTGTCACGTCTTTTGTATTCAGTAAAATGGAGTCGAAGTTTGAGGTAATTTAAGTGCACTTTCCAAGCTAATCTTTGTTCAAACTTTAGCGAATTTGCCAAGTATATTAATTATTCTTAACCTTAAGTTATTCAAAGTGTAAAGGAAAAAAGTTTTGATTTAAAAATCTCGGATTTTTTTTGTCAGGTTCCATGAAATAGAAAAGGAAGATTTTAGATAAAAGAAATCAAAAGTCTTTTCCAATAAAGTTGTACGAATCAAATGGAAAAGTATTATTGGCCGTTCTATTGAATTGGCCTCATGGGGTTGAAAAAACCCCTCGAGGGTCAGACGCATTCTTATTTCATACGGGGATGCAATGAAAAAAGAAGAAGAAAAAAAAAGGTAGGATTGTTTAGGCTTAATAATTGAACATTTGAATCGATTTTAATGTGGGGTGAATTTTAATTTTTAACGCGATCATTGATTAGATTTTTTTTTCCTCCCTTGGTGATGAGCGTCTAACAGTCCCGTTGATGATCGAGATGAGGAAGGGTTGATGGTAGAGTGGCGTGTAATTGAGTTTGTCACTTTGTACCGTCGAGGGCGGCGGAGGGGGTTGGGGGAGACGGGCTGAAGAGTGACGGCCTAGCGCCCACTAAAGAGTGAAGGACTCGACATCCTTTTACATCTTCAAACCCAACCTCGTTATCGTCTTTCTCGTCACCATTTTTTGAATAAAAAAGAGAATCACTAAAAATCTTTTCTCTGTCACAACTTATATAACACTGGACTCGGCTGAAATCAGACAAGGGGTTCTGGCACTTTCATTTGGGCCTAAAGTAAATCCAGGATATCTGTCAATCGCGATGAAGATTGGTGAATTTGGATCAGCTGGATGCTATAGATTTGATTTGATGTGCTATAGATGGACTATTCATATGACCTCTCTGGACAACTTTAAAAATGCCAAAAGCGGATTTTAGACCAAAATTAACCAAAATTTGGCATTTTTCGAAAATTTTCATATGAACAGTCAATCAACTTGAAATTTTGCGTAGATTATTACGAATCTAAAATAAAAAAATTTGGTGAAAATCGGATGAAAACTGAGGCCGTGAAGTGTTCCGGAAAAAAATGCTACGGACGGACGGCCGGCACCACAGACAAAGTTGAGATCGGTAAAGATCAATATTCGAATTGACCCTACGGGGTCTGGAAGACCTTCCCCAAAAACCCGACGTCGTGGGTCACAATAACTTCTTTAAGGAAGTTAAAATAGGCGTTTTTATTTAAAATAACGAAGTTGGTGTCGTCCTGGGACACCCAGTTCACCAAAATCGAAATTCTGTAACTGAAAAAAATTCTTCGTCAAAAAACAAGGGGGGTTTACATTTAAATTTTTTATTACATTTTAATTTTAATTGCGTATAATATCCCGCACGGTAATTGATTTTAATATCAAACAATTAACCAACAATATCACAGTTATCACAGTCATTTCTTCCTCTATTATTGAATAATTGTTTGGTATTAAATTTTTTAGTTATACAGGGTGGTTCATCTAGTTGGGACAAAATTCATGCAAAAAAAGTGATCCAATCGAAAAAATTACCTAAGTAAAAGTTGCTTAAAATTAAGTGTAGAATCGATTAAAAGCATGAAAACATAGGGTTTTTATTTAAAATAATGAAGTTGGTGTCGCTCTGGGACACCCTGTAATAGGAACCAAAATCTACCAAATGGAGTCGATTCTCCGTCCAAAAATAAGGGGGGCTTACATTTAACTTTTATTGTAGGACTGAACGCTTTGCCGTAAAGTTGCTGGTCCACTCAAGTTGGACACCCTGTATAGGATGTTTGTAGTTTTAAAAAAAATTTTACGCTGCTGAGTACTTCTTTCCATCGGTGGCTGTAAAGGAATTCATCAAATAAGGAGATGCGCCATTTTAAAAATGAGGCCATCTCAAGCAATCCTTCAATTTTGTAGTCAGTATATGTGGCAAAACATTATTTTTAAAACAGTTCATTTTTTCCCCGTTGATTATCTC
The DNA here is from genome assembly GCA_014119065.1 of Orius insidiosus. NCBI lineage: Eukaryota > Metazoa > Arthropoda > Insecta > Hemiptera > Anthocoridae > Orius > Orius insidiosus. The sequence continues at coordinate 9,884 of JACGAQ010003395.1, read as the reverse complement.
GGACAAATTTACTAAAAACCTTATCACGCCCGCCTTAGCACGTAAGGGGAATTCGAAAGTTGGTCACGCTTGGGGGGTTGGGGCCTTGAAATATTGAGCGCCGGCCTCGGAATGTAGAACGACCCAGTTTTCTTTCTTCTTGGTCAAATGATGACCGCATATGGGAAGCCGCCCCACGTGTAGCCAACTCGAAAAATGCGTACCGCATTGCCGCAGCAAAATTTTGTCCTCTATTTTTAAGCCTACTTAATACACAGACTCAAATGCGGTTCCAAAAATAATATGCACACGAAAAATCAATTTAGATTTCTAATTGATAATTTTACAAGAATTGCTTAAGTGCCAAGAAAATAGAGACGATATATACGCGATTGCAAATGAACAGGAAGTTTCAAAATAGAGTCAATTATCAACAAAAACAACTTGTCTGTTTAAAAAGTTTCAAGAGATTTATTTTCCCATGTTTTTCATGTAGGAAGTTTAAGCGACTTAACAAGTTACACGGCCTACACTGGTCGTATCCATGTAAATATCAAACAGGATGGTAAAAATGTGTAAATACGTCAAAAATAAAAATAACAACAAAAGTAAAATTTTTAAAGTTAAACTGAAGAAGTTATAGTGATACTCTATATGATGGTTAGTGTAAATGATCCAAAGTATTTTGAACTACTTATTTACTGGTCTTTAAGATTTAGATTCTCAGTTTTTTTAATCAATAATTTTAATCTTATTATTTTTTTTAATATTATTTATTGGTTTGCAAGAATTTTCCTCGATTTTCCCCATTTCAGATTTTCAGTGGTTTTCTCGTATTTCTCTCAAAAGAAAAGAAAATTGCCGGGATTTCGGGGAATCGTAATTTGCTCTTCCCGTATCCGATTCACCTAAGATCATACGACTCGAGCCTCACGATCCGACTCAGCTGAGTCGTATACGAACGACTCACTTCCGTAAACGGAAGGTTATATTTTACGCGGTTATTTTGTTATCTCGTATAGTTTCGGGTTCGGAAATCAACTAGTTTCTCAACAGATTGCTAAAATCGAAGAAGGTTGTTGTTTTTGTGATTTTAAGAATTAAAAAAATTATCAAGGAACTTTTCCCACGCTAAGTGAAAATTGGCGGGAACGTTTTGGGGATAGGTAATTTCTATGTACTGTTATAATTAATCAGAAAAACCTGTTTCGATTCATGAATTCGCTCTAGTGAGAACATTGTGAACTAACTGAGTTGGAACGACTCCCTGAAACTGGGTTATAAAGCCTCTACGAGAAGACCTTTCCCGTTTTGTGAGTCGTATACGGTAGGGCAAATTACGATTCCCTGAAACCTCTATAAGTCCAACCTTTCATCTGGAAGTAACTTTCAAAAAAAGATTTTTCATAGGCTATTTAGAGTATAGTAAAAATCCAATTAAATTTTTTGACGGTAGGAGAGAGAAAAAAATAGGGCCGGTTAAGCGAAGGTCCATTAAAAGCACTGCTAGGGTTAAAAAGCAATAAGGGTTTAATGGGAGTCTACTTTTACCGGAGTGCACCCTCGATCAAAGATTCATTTAAAACAAGAGAAGAGATTTCTTGAATTTAGTCCATCTCCTTCCGTAACATCATTTTTACGACGTTTCCAACAGAATATTTTTACTGCTTAAATCGGACTCTTTTTTAGTCTAGAGTTCAACATACCCTATTTGTGATTTATTACACGGGAAATATTCTCGATAAAATAGACCGAATGCTTTTTAGGATTGGATCGTTCCTTTCCCCGTAAATTGTCTCGAGGAGTTCAAGTAGTGGAACGCACGCGAACCTCTTTCCTGTCGGTATTGATAATGTTTAAATCATTTCAAAATATCAACTTGATTAACGCTAGTATAATGGATGACGAACTCGTAACTTCAAAGAAATGAGCCACCTTATCAACTAAACAAGTCAGGGCTTGAAACTTTTCCCAGAAAAAAAAAAAAGTTGTAGAAAAGACCGTATAATGTTACCCTTAATGACATTTCTGCCATTTGTTTTTCTAAAAACTTCCCTTAAAACTAATTATCTTTAGAGGTTTAAACTAATGAGTAAAGTTTTAAAACAAAAGTTTCAATTAAAGTTGTTGTTATATTTCCTTTTATGCTATGTAAAACATTCCAATTTATTGATAAAAATTGAAAATAGATTGACTTATTTAAATAAATTTTCTTGGGGAATATTTAGGGAGGAGAGAGACGATAAGGAAGATTATATCGATCATATCGGCAATAGCGATGACCTGGTACGTGTTACCTCTGAAACCGAATTGTTTCGGGTCAATTACCTCGGGAAACAACCTCTTATATGAGATTTTAAAGTTATATCGAAAATTTAGAAATCCTTAGATTTGGTCCAACCTTGAAAGTTTGAGGGAGAAGAATTTTCAAAACTTTCACGTAAAAGGAATAAATATGAAAGGGGAAGACTCGATCCCTTTAAATCCTTACATGGATGTTTCATCTTCACATTTACCGTAAAATACGTCACTAAAATCCGATCGGTATTACTCTAATAAAACTTCTTTTTATTTCTCAGCCTTTAGGGTTTGAAAGGGGAAAATGAGCTTTATTGCTTTTACGTTTGAACAATGAAAAGACGGAGGAAAAAAGAAAAATGTATTTTTAAACTTATTTTTTTGATGCGTGGGGTAATACACGGTTTATTGGGGTTTAGATGCCAAATTTATGGTTATCTTTTAATCACGGTTTATTAGGGCTTAAACTGGGTTATGAAAATGGCCAGGATTTTCTCGTTTTTTGGCTATATGCAGGATTTTTGACGTTTTTCTAAATTTTACCCATTTTTGCAGGTTTAGGAATTTCGTCCAATAGACTCGGTCTTTTCATTTTTTCGTCCTAAAAACTCTTATAACCGAATTTTTTGAGCTTCTTAGATGTTTTGGTAAAGAAACAACAATTTTACTGCTGTTTTTTGCGAGTTTTCCTGAACCTCGATATGTCTACGAGACCTACTTCACCAGCTTTTAAGGTAACATAAGTTTCCTTAAATCCCTAAAATACTGTAAAATGGGTCTTCTCAGCAGAAAAAGTCTAGGAAATGAATCCTGTAAAAAGTATCCATCTATCAAGAAGGAGATAAATGTGTGGGATGGATCATCACCACTAAAAGAAAGAAAGAAATAAAGAAAGAAGTTGTTTTGTGCGTGTGATATGATTTTATTCTCTGATGCCGATATAAATTATTTTGAACATATGTTGTGTACCCACATCACCCCAACCCACGGAGAAAAGAGGGGTGAAGGTCTGAGCTGCTGTGTGTCGAGCGATGATGTGTTGAAGATGCGTGTGTCGATGCTGGAACGCGAACTATCGAGCAGGGACGTGAGTGTCGCAGATGTCGAGAAGTTCGTTCCGAGGTTGAAGCTCCACCAATTCAGCGGGTCGAAGAGGTGCGGAACTGCTGATCAGTTGAGAGAATTGCTGGCGCCATCGATGGGTGATCAAGACGTGCCGGAAGCTGTTCTCGTTGTATTTGTATGATGAAAAAATATGTACCTTGTTGTTGTTCCATCGCTGTGTTCGTGTTCGTGTTCCTCGTTGGTTACCAATTGTGGGATGGATCACATATGTTGTGAACCCACAAATGTTAGAAAAAAAAGAAGAAAAAAAAACTGTAAAAAGGTTCCTTCCTATTGGGGAAAGTCCAAAAAAAAAAAAAAAAAAACTGAGGTCCCGCTTCTACAAAAGCAACCTTAGCCAAATTCTCTTCTTTTTGTTAACTGGACGATTCGCGTTTTCGGGAATCTGGATTTCGGCTCCCTGAACACCGATCGACCTGAAATTTAATACAGGCCTTCTCTGATATGATATAAATAGATGCTGGAAATTTCAAGTTGATCGGTTTGCAGGGGGCGGAGATATTAGACTCAGAAAACTCGGTTTTTCGTCTTCTCCTTATTCTTTTTCCTCCTTATTCAGCTAAAAAAGGCTACAGCCTCTTCTCTTCATAATTATGTATGTATTACTTGTAATCCCCTGTCTGGGGGCTTAAGCCAAAACTCTTGATCTTAAACTTTTGTTCAAAATCCATTATCACATGTTTTTTAAATTATTTTCTATTCAAATTTTGGTATATATTGGAGTTCGAATGTCGATTAAGGACCCGATGCGTCACTATGTAAGCGAAACTGGGGGGCCGAGGAAATTAATTCTAATTTGAGCACCCAATTTAGGCTTGTTTATAGATGCTATAAACTTTGTTATTCCACAATACCACGAGACTCGAATCCAATTAGTGCTATGATAGCAACATCGAAGGAACCGATAGCATCTGGAGCTGATCCTTTTTTTAGCGTTTACTTGAAATATTTTTTTTTAAAGGTGACCTTTAAGCATTGAAGGGGAAATGATTCGATTTGAAAGTTTCTCGGAGGGCATCGGTGTTAAAGAGGAGGGTGATTTTCTAAAATAAGATTATCCGAAAACTCCCTTTCGACGAAAAAAAACGTTCACTTTGATAAAAACAAAAAAGTGTATCGAATAAAAAATGCGAAAGAAAAACTTGAGACGGTTATAACCCCTTTTTCACTCCCCCATATTGCTTTTGGGTAAATTTATATCAGGCTATAATTCACGCTAAGCCTTTAACCTGTTAACAGTCCGGAGATAAAGCTAAATTGTCTCCCTAAATCCTTCCCGCTGAAACGCTGACCGTCTTCAGATAATATAATTAAACCTATTTCAAGTAGCTGTCTTAATTTTAGATTTAACGTTACGAATACCACTGATTAAGCTTACGTTTGCATATAAAATGCATTTTCTAATCTTCTTTATAAGATTTATATAGTTTTAATAAAATATTGTGGCCTTCCAATTATCGGGGGAAAAAAGCCATGAGGACAAACGGTAAATTAGTGAGGGTGTAATTGTAAAATTAGGGATGTGAGGGTGATTATACTGATTACCATTTCAAGTTGCCTTTTTATCACGTTCCCGGTTGAGTCACTCGGTATGGTTTAAAGTAATTGATGTTTGAAACGTGTTTGATGGCTCGCTACGAATGGGGTTGAAAAGAGGGAAGTGCCGGGGTGGCTTCATAAGGGCTCTTAGGGTATATTCCTGATGGTACTTCCTATTCCCGACGGATATCAAATACACCCCATGGCGACCTTCCACGCTCTATCAATCCTTTTAGACCTTTGAAACCAATAAAATAATTAACTTCCTTAAAGAATTTATTGTTTTACCCTCCATGTCGGTTTTTGGGGAAGGGTTTTCCAGACCCCGAAGGATCAAATCGATTATGGATCTATACCGATCTCAACTTTGTCTGTCGTTCCGGCCGGCCGTACCATTTTTTTGCGGAACAGTTTACAGCCACAGTTTTCAACTGATTTTAACCTTCCTTAGTTGGTGAACATGAATGTATGGTTGCTTCCACCCCTTGCGAGAGTGACATCCCTAGGGCAAAAAGGCCATTATTTCTACCTTGATACTTAGAAAAAAAAGCTTAGAGAATTTTTGGGGAAAAAAAATTGAAAAATACCTAACTTAAAAAGTTTTTCGAGAAAAAAACCCCCTCCTTACACTTCCCCTCCTTAATACCTCCCCCTTCCTATATGTTCCTTCTCTTTAAGGAAATTTTTGTTGTAAGCTCTTCCCCCTCCTTTATTCTTTCTCTCCTTATACTTCCCCCTCCTTAATACCTCCCCCTCCATAATACTTCCCCTTCCTATATCGTCGCGTTAATTCTAACACCGGACAAGTCATTTTTCAAGGTTTTCAGGAGAGCCAAAATACGGATTAATTTCTCATTGGAATCAATTCATCACCTGTTGGCTAAATCGTGAACTACGCGTTTTCTGTTGGTAATAGTGTTAAACTACCAACGGAATTCGATCCACCACAAAATTTACCATCAGAAACAATGCCTAACTCAAAATTGATAAAAAATGACTTATCCGGTGTTAGAACTAACGCGACGATATGTTCCTTCTCTTTAAGGAAGTTTTTGTTGTAAGCTCTTCCCTTTATACATCCATACTTCCCCCTCCCTAATACTCCCCTTAATACTTCCGCTTCCTATATGTTCCCTCTCTTTAAGGAAGTTTTTGTTGGAAGCTCATTCCCCTCCTTTATACTTCCCCTCGTTAATACTTCCCCCTCCTTAATACCTCCCCTCCTTAATACTTCCCCTTCCTATATGTTCCTTCTTTTTAAGGAAGTTTTTGTAGTAAACTCTTCAAACTAGCATTTGTTGACGTACATAATCAACATGTTCTTTTACTTTTTTCAGGTCTTGTCAATTGGGTGTCCACTGTGTTACCAGTAAAAAGTTGCCATCAAGATAATTAATAGAGAAAAACTTAGCGAGTCTGTTTTAATGAAGGTATGTATCATTTACAAGAATAATTACGCCGATCTCACGGAGGCTTTCAGATTTTTTTAATGGAAGTTTAAAATATTAAATATTCATCCAAAATGTAGTTAGTAGACACCTAATATTAATTTCAAATAGCCTCATTAACATTAGAATGTAGCCAGATTCCAACGCTCTTCTCACAATTTTATTCCCGCACCCATGTGTAAAACCCATGATAATTTTTGCTTAAAAAAATTATTATCAGCTGAATAAACCCTAGAAATTAAATTGTTTCAATTTGATTTTATCACTTACTCAAATAAACGAGTAATATTTATATAGAGATTTGGAGGTGGGAAAAAAAACAGGGAATGACAGAAGAAAATTGATGAACGTAAAATAATAACCGGACCGAGGAGGGTGGAAAGGCCTCTAAACGGGGAAAGGTTGATTAAATTTGTCACCCAGACAATTTAATCATTTCATACTCAGAAAAGCTTTTCTTTCTCCCCCTGGCTTTTTTGGAAGAGGCTTTAATTACTCAAACTGTCACTAGTTTTCACCCCGTTGCCTTTTGTTTATAAGAGTACCTATCATGAAAAAAAAGGATAAAATTAGTCTCTGTTGTTCTGATATGAATTTTTAAAAAGAAGCCATTTATTCAGAATTTTAAATTTTTTTTTTTTTTTAAAGAGTTCCTACCTATTATGAGAAAAAAAGGAGCTCTACTGCTCTGATATGAGTTTTTAAAAGAAATCATTTTTACAGAAAAGGCCCAGTTTTGGCCCTGTTTTTTGGGAGTCTTCCATAAGAAATCCCTTTTAGAGCAGTTTTTATGGCTTCTTTTAACATGATTTTTCGAACTTTTTCTCTGTTTTATTAGCCGAGGATTCGTTTATCGCTTTTTTAATACTTTTTAGGTTGAAAGAGAGATAGCAATTATGAAATTAATAGATCACCCACACGTACTTGGCCTTTCAGACGTTTATGAAAATAAAAAATATTTGTAAGTATAGTTATTATATTTTTTTTAGTGTAGTTGTTTTTTTTTAGATATTTAGTACTCGAGCACGTCTCAGGAGGGGAACTTTTCGATTATTTAGTTAAAAAAGGGAGACTGACGCCGAAAGAAGCTCGGAGATTTTTTAGACAAATTATTTCCGCTCTGGATTTCTGTCATAGTCATTCGATATGGTAAATGCAATTTTTTTCTGTCTATTTTGGGGACTCTGTAGGGTAATTAGAAGTCTGTGAAATTTTTTATTCTGTTGGTTTTAAATGTGGAGCACGTACGGTATGCTGGGGAAAGCCACAAAGCTAAATCTCTGACGCAAACTTTATCATTAGACCGCTTTTAGGTCTCCAAACTTCAGAGTCCCCTCCCCCACTTTAACTTGTCAGGTAGTGATTAATCTCTTTTATGTTTCAGTCACAGAGATCTCAAACCGGAGAATTTACTATTAGATGAGAAGAACAATATTAAATCGCGGATTTCGGTATGGCGTCTTTGCAGCCCGGCGGGAGCATGCTTGAAACGAGCTGCGGATCACCGCACTACGCCTGTCCAGAAGTTATAAGGGTGAGGATCTCCTTTTTTCTAGGGCGGGCGATCTTTTCAAGGTCGTTTCTATATTCTAAATTATGACCATGCAGTGGTTTATTTGGCAAAGAGCCAATGATGGCGATGATAAAAGGTGGAAAAAAGCGGTTTTAACGCTTTAAATTCTACAAAAACAACTGGGAAAAATATTTTCACTCTTCAAAAATAAACCTTTTTCTCTTTCTATTAAAATACTGAGAAATTAAAAAAGTATGTGTCTTTAGGGAGAAAAGTATGATGGAAGAAGAGCGGACGTTTGGTCTTGTGGAGTAATTTTATACGCGCTTCTAGTCGGGCTTTACCTTTCGACGACGACAATCTCCGGCAACTTTTGGAAAAAGTCAAACGCGGGGGTTCCACATACCGCATTTCGTACCTCCCGACTGTCAGAACCTCCTGCGAGGAATGATCGAGGTTAACCCGGAAAAAAGACTCACAGTAAGCCCATTTCTCTTTAGGAAATAATCTAAATGATTTTTCTAGCTATCAGACATAAATCGACATCCTTGGGTTACTGCTGGAGGAAAGGGCGAACTAGAATTAGAACTACCGATGATGGAAGTCGTCCAGACTCATATAATCCCTTCAGTCGCCGATATGGACACTGACGTTTTACAAGCGATAACTAGTTTAGGATGTTTCAAAGAAAGAGATAAACTCATACAAGAATTATTAAACCCTAAGTAAATATAATTTACATTAATTTTTTGATTTGACGATCCATTTTTAGCCATAATACTGAAAAGTTATTACTTTCTATTACTGGAAAGGAAAAGGAGGAAGGCCGGCGTTGGAAGATGAGGCTGAACAGGTCGTAGCGAGAGTACGAGCGGAATCAAGCGATCCACCCCGGAAAAGAGTTGACACCTGCATAAACGGGGCGAAATCACTTCAATACGCTCAAATATCGGAAGGGTCACCAATAACTCCACGAAGACAACCTTTACAGTATGAAATATTATGACATTTCCTAACCTCAATAATAAAAAAGAGAAACCTGTAAATCTGGTTACCACATTGTAACCTTTGCCAAAAAGCTTTCTATTTTCCTCACCCCCGTGGGCGTTCCAATTAGTCTGTTTCCTAATCCTAACCTTATATTCCTTATCACTTCTAAAATATTCTAACCTTTTTTCTGTATAATGAGTCAAAATCTGTAATTAATTAATTTTCAGGAACCGCCATCAAAATAGACGAGGAAGTAATTCTTCAAGTAATTCAAATTCTTCGTTGCAACCTCCTTCACCGACTGGTATGCAGATTCCACAAAGGTAAAAAAAAGTGTTTAAGATTATTATTTAAATGAAAATTTTAATTTGAAGGGCGAGCTCAAGCACGCACCATAGTAACCATCAAAGTTCGCCTTTGCATTCTGTCCGACCTGTTAGCGTGCAACCTTCAGCAATTCAAGTGATCAACAACGCTCCTATAATTCCGCCGCCGACGCCAATTCATCATCGTTCGAGTACACCCAATGAATCTATCGATCCTCCCTCGATAACCATTGGAGGTAAGAATAAACCATATCAAGGAAAAAAATTTCTTCTGCCAAAAAAAAATTCACTATCATTTCTTGGCTGTGGCCAAGTTAGCGCAGCTTCTTTAATTCCCTGTCTGCAGAAGGTAGACCACTGGACTTCTCTCTTTTATCCTGGTATATAAGGACTTGGGAATGATTTGACATAGTGGAATTGTAAAATCCTTGAAAAATTCCTAAGTTTAAAGTTCAATATATTTTTGCAGAGCCAGTTTTGGTCATGCAATAATTTAAAGATTGAAAACTCCACTTCCGTAAGTTAAGAGTGTGATTGTAATTGTTCAATTAACTGCATTGGAGTTTCAACTAACTGTGATTTTTTAATTTTTCTTTACTATTTAACATTTTTTTATTTTATAGGAGCCCATGTGCTGGTACCACCTGGCTCTCCTCATACCTCCAA
>JACGAQ010003394.1:0-29495 GCA_014119065.1 Orius insidiosus | reverse complement strand
GGACGGCGTACCACAGACAATGTTGAGATCGGTAAAGATCAATATTCGATTTGACACTCCGGGGTCTGGAAGACCCTTCCCCAAAAACCCGACGTGGACGGTATCACAAAACTTCTTTAAGGAAGTTAATTGGCAAGAAGTGTTATTTTTGTCGACGAATCGGAGGAAATAAAAAAATCGTATTTTACGGTCAAAGAAATTCGGGAGTTTCTCCGCCAAAAAAGCTAGAAAAACACCTAAAATCCGATAAAACGGAAGTTTCTTGAGCAAAAAAGCAAAAAGTTTAAGCACTCTATAATAGCTTTTGAGAGGAAAAAATAAAACTAGTCGAACGAGATACCCTACTTTTACTCAATTCTCGGACGTTTCCAAGGCTCTCCACTGAGATATTAATGAAAAATATTTCCCTTAAAGATAATAAAAGTCCTCCGTCCCAAAGGAGTATCATCCTACTGTCTCTAAAGAATTGAGGATTCTAGGGTATTATATCCAATTCCCAAAAGATTTTGCTGCCATATTCTAGGCTCAAAATCAACGAGTAGGTCAACTTTCCTTTGTAACATCCTAAGTAGTATGCGGAAATGATTCAATCTAAAAACAAAAATTTATTTCAAAAATCCATTTAAAGATTAAAATGAGGACATGTGTATCCTAATATTTTGAATGCATTGGCTTCTAGGTTGATGTTTGAATAGCACTTGAGATAAAGCGAGGTTAAGCTTTGATCTTGAAATAGCTAAACATCAAGGATTAACTAACAGAAGGGCCTCAACACCATTTATAATTACCGAGTCAAAATCAGACAAAGCCTAATTAGATCATTCAAATAATGACATAAGATTTAAAAAAAGAAAACTTTAAGGATGCTGCAAGTAAAACAGCCAAACTGAAGCTCGTTCGTCAACCTCCCTCCTCCAGCAAACCGTCACACGAACCGTCTGATTTACTTCTCAAGACAGGTTTCGGAATATTACCAACAGAATACCCTCCCTAAATCCACTTAAGGAGTCCTCTTACAATAGTAAGACTCAAATTGACTTAATTTGCTCTGTTTATCCACGTCGTTATTAATTAATATGTAAACTGAATTCGGATTTTTTAAAAAAGGGTTTTTTTTTGTAGTTATTAAATGTCGGTGATTAGATTACTTTTTAGTTTCGGAAGAAGAGAGAACACGAAAGTGTCCCCGTACGGCGCTTCTTTCTGTAGCAAGCAATCACCAACATTTAATACTTTTATAAAAATAATCTTTTTAATCCGATTTTTCTCCATTTTATCCTGCCTTTCCTCTTAAATAAGCCTTGATTATATCAATTAGTAAAGCGAGTGAAACGCTATGGTTAATGGAGTTTGTTAAGTTTTCTATACAGGATGGTCCAGAGACGGGGGCCTCCCTTAATCGGTTTTGAATTGTCTCGAACGGGAAAAACCTTTTAGTCCTCGGATCTTCATGTTTCGGAATGAATTGTTAAAGCAAAAAGAAGAAAAAGGGGAAAGAAGAGAGAGAGTAAAAAAAAAAGAAGACTGGAGAGAGGCTATGTAAAATCTAAAGCCGGGTCTCAGGTGGCTCTGAAGTAATCTTAAACATTCCCTTTCTCAACTCACCTTTTCACTGAATAAACAAAAGTTGAAATTTAATAAATGACCAAACCATTTTTCCCATGAGCCAGCCAATTATAAAACGTCAAAATACCCTATCAAATATTAGCCATCCAATTATTATTTGATATTTGCATGTTTCTGCAGACTTCATTGTTCGGCCGTTACATGGAACAGGAACTCATTTAAAACCGGATTTCCAGTATTCAACTCCCTCTTTTGGTCAATCCAAATGAGCAGGAAATATTCCGTTTAGTCGTAACCCACATAATGTTTAATCCCAGTGTAAAGGAAAATGGATTTAATATTTTAACGACCATTTAGACATTGAAGTCTAGTATTTAAATTAATAAAATTTAATTAAACCTTACAAACTAAGCTTATTCTCAACATCAATTACAAAGGCTTTAGGTTACTGCAAAACTTACTAATAAGAAAACTGGGAGATAAGTGGTCGGTAGATGGGGAACTTTCGCTCCTTCGTCTTGGACAATCACCGTAGATGGGACTCGTGAACATCGACCTCTTTTGGATCTATTGTGCGCTTTTTCCTAAATCAGAGCTCTCCGTCGAGCCACGGCTTTTAACAGGCCTCCAAAGACATGACAGAAGCTTCGCTGTATGGTCAGTAGAATGGGATTTTTTCCCTTTAGCCATGTCCTCAGCCGTGCTAGGCCATCGCAATAACAATGAGGGTCTGCTCCGCCGTTTCATCCTTCTCCAAACAGAAGCCATCGCAATAACAATGAGGGCTTGCTCCACCGTTTCCTCCTCTCCAATCAGAAACTGCAAGTTCGGTCCTCCGTCACTTCTAACCTCTAAGGTGTTAGAGGAGTTTACAATGTCCTGTCAGCAGACCTACTTATATGGACTTTCGTTCTACACTGCCAGAGCAGGAATCCATTGAACTTCTTCGCTTGACCTTAGGCGTTGTACCGTCTGTCAAAGTAGCAGAGACAGTTTGGTTTTAACCCTTTCGAGACCGCAGGCGACTTTAGTTGCCCAGTGGCGCCAGGGAAGCCTCTCTAAAAAATTTAATACTTCGCTTCGCGTGGCGCAAGCGACATGCAAAAACTGGCAATCTGTTGGGGAAGAATGAACTACATGATGATCGCATCACTCGTCGCTTTCTGTGAGCGGTCGGGGAGAAGTGAGGGGCAAAGAGAGGGGAAAAGTGCTGCGCAGTAGCGCAGAGAATCCGGCGTCAGAAGCAGTCTCGAAAGGGTTTTAAAGCTCTCTCTCTTAACACTCCTGGAAATATGACAATAGAGCTCGAGCAACGAAGGTCATTTTGACCCTTTCATCGGGCTTTCATGCCCCCCAAACCTCAGTGCCCAAGTCAACAAGACTACAAGACTATGTGTTGGCGCCCAGGGCCTCCAAGCCGTTGCGCACAAAGGCGTTTTCCGGGGCAGTCAGCGCTTTTAGTATTCATAGAAAAATTTTAGAAGCAATGCAAGTTCTCTTTCTGTCGTGAAATCTTTCTTATTTTTGTTTCTCCCTTCCTCAAATGTAATTATACTTCTTTTTCTATCTATACGTTTCAAATACGATATAAATCTATACGTTTTAAATTATATTCAGTAAGTAAACCACAATGAATTATAAATGTATAATCAACATTTTTGCTTACCCTAATTAAGGTTTAAGGTGCTACGTCAAAGTCTGACATGCCGCCTGTAATTGCTCATTATACTTGTTCTCAACTTGAATTCTCGTAAAACAAATGTTAAAAAGTTTTAATAATTTATTAACGACGATATGTATACATATGTCTCTTTTCTTTAAATACGTGATTTATTCATCTAAACAGATACAAATTAGTATAAAACTTACAATGTAATAAAATAAATACCTAAACAGATAAATTAAATTACACGTAGATTCTACAATTGAATATCAATCGTGAAAGTTGAAACACAATCTTTATCACGTTATCAGTCGTTTCACCCGCGTTTATAAAATAGGGGTGGCTCCCCTAACGGAACTACAAACAACTATAATAAGAGGGACACACTCTTACACCTCCCCCCCTGAAGACCGTTGCTCAGTAGCATACGGAGTAAGCTTGGAAGAATGAAACAAGTTAGAAGTCTTCCGCTTACGAGCCGTCAATACTTCGTAAAACGTTGACGAAATGCGTCGAATTATCTTGAATGGCCCAACCCGAACAGGATCCAACTTATTTCTGTTGAGACGGCTTCCATTTTCAACATAGACGAGATCCCCTGGACGAAAAACGTGTTCACTTCTCGTCTTGTCGACCCTGGCTTTATTTGCTTCAAAAGAGCGATTCGAGTTAAAAAGTGCCCGTTGTCGGTCCTCCCCAAAAGAACTCGAGGGATCCATGAACGGAGATATTTTCTTCGTACATCCGAACATCAAATATTCCGGGGCAAATCCCGTTGAACCATGTACGGTCATATTGTATTGCTTTACACATTCTTGGGCTATCGTGGCCCAAGATCTTTTTCTATCGGTATTCATTTTGCATCTAATACGATTCACCAATGTTTGGTTTACCCTCTCGTTCAGACCGTTAGAGCTTGCACAGTCTGTTGAAGTAAATATTAGTTGAATTCCTCTTCTGCCTAAGTAAGATTTAAAACGATCGGAATGCAGTCCGGTATACTGGTCCGCTAGAAGCATCATTATTTGATCTTTCTGATCCAACGAGTCAACTAATTTGACGAAATCACACGCCGTTTGTGTTGAGGAAGTCGAAATCCAAACATATCTACTAAAATGATCAATTAGTATGTGCATATATCGTTTTGTCGACCGATTACCACCAAAACCTCCAACTGTATCTATTGACATGATTTCAAATGGACGCGTAGCAGGGCCGAGACGGGATAGTAGTCCAATCGCTTTTCCTCGTCTCATTTTATTTTCCAGACATACTGTGCAACTTTTGCAATATTCTTTTATTATTTTGTCCAAACCATGGAAATAATAATGTGGTCGAATAGTGGCAATCATTTGAGACGATCCTATATGCCCGTAATCCAAATGCACTCTATTGACTATCTGTTTCCCCAAATTTCGGGAGATGCAGACTCTAGATTTATTTCGCCACTTCCTATAATAAATACCTCCACGAAACTCCAGTTTTTTATCTGATCTCAATTCATCCTTATTCTCTTTCTGATCTTCTAAAATCTCCAAAACATCCACCATGTTCACTGTCTTGATTGCGTCTTCCTCTTCAAAATATTCCATCACTGGATTCCGCGATAACAAATCCGCTAAAATATTGTCTTTTCCAGGCTTATAAATAATTTTAAACCAAAATTGTGACAAATAATGAATGAGATCTCCAAGCCTTTCATCGGTACGCGCTTTCGTTCTTAGGTTCTCCAAAGGCTTGTGATCACTATAGACAACGAACTCCTTTCCAATCAAGTAAAATTGCCAATGTTTTATGGCATCCTTTATGGCACGACATTCCAAATGAATCACCTCCATCTTTTTTTCCGCCGCTGACAGCTTACGCGAAAAATACGCGACCGGATGTAGTAAACCATCTTCATGAGGCTGCTTTAATGAGGCCCCAATGCCCTGATAACTTGCGTCAGTTTCGATCACAACAGGCTTAGCCGGATCGTAAATGGACAAGATCGGCGCGGAACATAGATAGTCCTTAATTGATTGAAAACATGATTCACATTCTTCCGACCATATAAATTTCACCTCTTTGCGTAATAAACGATGAAGTGGTTCAAATTTGATTGCACTGTGTTGAATATATTTAGAGTAAAAATTTATGGTGCCTAAAATACTACGTACTCCTGATTTATCAGTCGGTCGCTTTAAGTTCTTGATTGCTATCAAATTCTCATAAGCCGGGGAAACTGTATTTTCAGAAAGGACATGGCCCAAATATTTAACCGACTTGACACAAAACGAACATTTTGATAATTTTAGTTTAAAACCTTCATCAGCCATCGCCCAAAGAAATTTTTCCATATGTTGCATGTGTTCATCCCAAGATTTTGAAAAAATCAAAATGTCGTCTATGTAGTTCACACAAAAATCATCCAGATCATTTCTACGAATGATGTTAGACAGAATACGTTGAAAAATCGCCGGAGAAGATTTAAGTCCGAATGGGAGTACTTTGAATTCAAATTTCCCGGACGATGTCACAAACGCAGATTTTTCTCTATCTTCTTTCTTCAATTGAACACACCAAAAGGCTGAATTTATATCTAGAGTTGTAAAGTACTTGCAATTAGCAACTCGATCAATAATATCTTGTATCCTTGGAAATGGTTGACAATCGGGAACAATCAATTTGTTCAATTTTCTAAAATCGATACATAGCCTAGTCCTCTTCCCATCCTCTTTCTTGAAAGCCAGCGTGACTGGAGCTGCAAAGGGTGATTCGGACTCTTGAATTAAGTCAGCTTGTAATAATTTTTTAACTTGGGTCTTTATTTCCTCTTCATCAACTGGAGAGCATTTGTAGGGCGAGAATTGACATACTCATCTCGAATCAGTCGAATTTCTGCCTCTTTAGACTTTGCCTTTCCAACATCAAATTTATCACTAGCAAATGTATGTCTATAAGTTGTTAACAAATTAAAAAGTTCATCTTTCTGCCGTTGATCTTCAACATGCGCTATTTTCTCTTGAATATCGTTATCATCTATTAAATTCTTTGGAATATCTATAGCCATCTTGGAAGTTCCAATTCTACATCCAGTCTGAACCATCTTTTGAATAGTATCACTATTTCGACATATTTTATTAATATTATCAATCTTAACAATCCTTTGATTAGCATTTGCTTTTTGGGAAATGTTTAAATTTTCATCTTGAATCAGACAGAACTTCTGAATAGCATCAAGACCAAGTAGAAGGTCATATGCAAAATCTTTCTTCGATACGACATATACGTCTAAATAATCTGAGATGTCTCCAATTTTAAGTTTAACGGTAGCCCGGGTCGTTGCAAAACTAAATCCGCCTAGTGTCTTTATAGTATGTCCATGCTCAAATAAATCAGTCTTAAAAATATCAGAAATTTTCTGATTTAAAACACTTACATTTGCGCCACTGTCATAGATGGCTTTGATCTTCAATGTATCATTTATAACGACATCTAGGCGTAACAGCTGATTTAGTTTTCCCGGGCGTTGCAGTTTTCCGAAATGATATTAAGGATTGATTTGTCCTCCTCAGAACATTCGGCTAAATTGCTCTTTAAGTTGGTTTTACCTTTGTTCCTACAATCCGATGGACTATGGTACCTATTGGGAAAACCTAAGGTTGTACAAATGTAGCATGGTTTCTTATTTTGGTTTCCATTTATATCAGCCTCTTGAGCCGGTTTCTTACTCTGGTTAGTCGGATAATCCTTCTTCTTCATTTTAGAAAATGATTCATCAAGCTTAGTCAGCTCACAAAACAACCTTTCAATTGTAATGACTTCTCGCCGGTTCAGTACATCTTGTACCTCTGTGGGTAGACCCAGTACAATCATATGAACTCTGGCCAACTCTAAACCATCAGGATAAACTTCTAAAACCAACCTTTCCTTGGCTAATGCATAATCGATAACAGATCCTGATAAATATTTATATGCGAATGCCTTTCGGACCGTCGACCAACCATTGTCTTCAAAAATCGAAAAAAAGGAATGTTTCCATAGTGCCCAATCTTTTAATCCCATCTTTTGTAAATTAGATTCATACCAACCTTTGGTGATCCTTCGACAAAGAAGCGCATCGCTTCAATTTTCTTCGACTCGGAGGCAATCTGGTTCCTGTCGCATTCTCCTTCAAATCTCGACATCCATTCCTTAGCCGAAACATTCTGTTTCCTATCAAATTTGGTAAGAATAAACCTCTTTTCAACTTGGTCCAGCTTAGGTTCTTTATCAATGAGCAGACGTTCCAGCTCTTTAATTCGCTCAGCATAATCAATGTTTTTATCAGTCTGAAACGTCTCATGGTCAGACACTTCTTCCAACGGAAGATCGTTAAAAGCCAAATTTCCGGCCTCATCAAATATATATTCCTTAAAACCGAATCAAGTTTAATACGCACCTTCCGGTACCCATTGAGGGCTTTTATGGCCGTGATTGTCGATTTTATGACCGTATTTTCGGCAAGCTCTTCATGCAAATCCAAATTCATTTCATCTGCAGGCAGTTGAAACCATGTTTTCTTATCTTCGGACAATCCTGCCACCTCGAACTGCTCGTCTCCTACTTAATCACGTGGACGTAAAGCAACTTCTTGTTGCCACCCATCGTACGAGTAATTTAATTTGTAACTCTTTTCTTTAAATACGTGATTTATTCATCTAAACAGATACAAATTAGTATAAAACTTACAATGTAATAAAATAAATACCTAAACAGATAAATTAAATTACACGTAGATTCTACAATTGAATATCAATCGTGAAAGTTGAAACACAATCTTTATCACGTTATCAGTCGTTTCACCCGCGTTTATAAAATAGGGGTGGCTCCCCTAAGGAACTACAAACAACTATAATAAGAGGGACACACTCTTACCTTCACAGACATGACAAGCAACAAAACTCATTTTTTTTTAAATTTCTTTTTGTCATAAATATAAATAAAAAAGGTTATTTAGAATTCAAACGATACTCCATACCAAATGACGGCTGTAATGCCACCACAAAAGCCCTTTTACGTGATCAGACGTGCATAATATTAACTTGAAATCAGAAAATTTTCCTTTGAAAATAATGTTTAAAATTTTTCGCGGAAGAAAAAAAAATAGCCTGAGAGAAAATTTAGTTGAAAGTTTGATTCATTCACCCTGGGCTCACTAAAATTATTATAACAACAATGACCGTTAAGCCTGAGCACAACAAGCTAAAGTTAGCAGAATTAAGAGAGCGAAATTTCGTCTTAAAAGAAAATTTGAACGGATTTTCCGGTTTAAATCCAGTTTCGGCAATGAAGGCTTTTCCCTTTTCAGCGCTCACCCCCTCCGCGGAAACCCTTTTATCCCTAATTTAAACCGTTTTTATCGCTTTTAGGCCGTCGGGCAGTCGCATTTTTCCAGAACACATCACCCGATTTTCACCAAATTTTATCAAAATCTTCCTTTCACAGTTTTTCAAAAATCGCAAATCGAATTTCGCAAGGGAAAAATTTTAGGAGTTCTAGCCCGTTACGTCTGGCCTTACTGGGCTAAGACATTCAATTTTTTCCTTGAAAACCTACTCCCAAAAAAAAAAAAAAAGTTTCTTCTGCATTCACCATGTTTTTGGCTTCATCTACCTCTTTTGAGAAAACCCCTTTTTGCAATGTAAGCTGGAAAACCCCTCTTTCTCTCTCTTTAGTTTTAAGTAAACTTATGTACCTCCCAGAGTCATCAGTTAGTTCTAAGAACGTCTGAAGGCTTTAAAGTTCGCCTTGTACAGAATATTACCTTTCTAGTCCTGACAAGCCTCGCCCGTACCTTCCTTTCCAAATGTCCTAAGTTTGACAGCACCATGAAATTAGAAGTCGATTAAGATCCCATTGAGGGAATTCTTTATCTTCTGGCCGAGAAACAGCAATTTTAAATAGACTACTTTTGTAAAAATTAGGGCGCCACGGTTAAGGAAGCCCCTTTTATAAATAAAATATCCTTTGAAGAAACCTGGATTTTTCATATCTGTTTCTAGGTCACTTTGTTGTATAGAAAATATAATAATATATAAATTTCTTTTACAACTTAAATAAACCTTTGGGAGAATCCGTTTGACGGTCTTCTATAATATTTCCAACAACCTTAAAAAGAGCATAAAAACTTTATTTTAAATTTCCCACCCCTGGGAATACTTTAAATCGCATTTCGTGTAAATATTGAAAGTTTTTAACCCAATTTGTATTTTATTAAGAATTATGAGAAGCAGAACCGTCGGGGGTGGTAGATTATATTTTTGTACTTACCCACGATTACGAAAATAGTTGGCGACGGACGGACGGCACTACTGACACAGATACTTTTAATCACTTTTTACCAAAGAACCGTATTAAAGAGAGGGTAATACAATATCTTTTCTTTGACAGAGTTAGAAGTTGAAATGAGAACGAAAGAGACAGTTAATTCGAATTTGCCTTAATTTTGAAAATTCAGTTTATATTAAATTACTTAGTAAATTGTAACCTAGATTTTAAAGTTTAATCTTATCAAACTTGGAGTTCAAGGGTAAAAGAAGCTTTTGATTTTCAAAATGTTTCTGCCCTTGTTTGGACGAAGGATTTCGCGAGAAGACGACGGAAAAGACCGCGTCGGTGAAAACTAATTGAAGAAGCACTTTGATTGTTTATCCAAGATGAGACTCCGCCCTTTACCATCGCCGCATTCATCCCCTCGCCCGTACCGTTTAGATAGAGAAGACTTTTATTTACAAGATCACTTAGATCTCCGGCCTTTCAGTGGGAGGTCTCGTCAGGCAAAAGGAGACAAATATAAATTCTATTTTGAGAAAAGGGTATTATTTTCGTTTTCAACATTTGTATTCAACATTGAGAAATCACGTTTCGCGACAGAGATTTTACATGAATAAATTTGTTTATTTACATATTAGGTACTTAATTTTATTGAGACAGAGAAACCTCATTTTAACAGAATTTTTGGTAGTTTTCTATGGTTTTTGAAAGAGGAAACTTATTTTTACAGGATTTTCAGGGGTTTAGACAGAGAAATCACATTTTCAGAAATTTTCCTTTGCTTTCACAGAAAAAAAAAAAAACATTTTAAAAGGATTTTGGTAGTTTTCCTCAGTTTTTGATGGAAAAAAAAAGAAGTAAAAATATAGGAGGGGAAGTATAACATAACGGAGGGGGAAGTAAAAGGGAGGGGGAGCGTAACGGAGGATAAAGTACAAAAGAGGGGAAGTGTAACGGAGGGGGAAGTATAAAGGAGGGAAAGTATAACAGAGAGGAAAGTATAAAGGAGGGGAAGTAACGGAGGAGGAAGGAGTTTTTTTAATTTTTAAATTTTTTTTTTCGAAAAATTTTAAAACTTTTCCGTTTTTTTTGAAAATTTTCTTAATTTCTTTTTTAAATTTGCGCTTTTTTTCGATAATGTTTTAAGTTTTTTTTTTTCGAAAAATTTTTTAAGTATCAAGGTGGAAATAATGGGATTTTCGGCCAAGCGAGGTCCCTCTCGTAACGGGTGGACGTATGAAATTTTTACCTACTAAAATGAAAATTTATGTGGAAAATTGATAATTTTTTTACACCAAAAATTTTTAAAAAATTAAGGAGAATTTGGTAAGAATTTGGTAAAAATCAGAACAACGGTTCGGCCCCAGCGCAGTTTTTAAAATTTGAAAACGTGCATATCTCCGCCATTTTTTCGAAATTCAAAAATCGCAGATGATAATTTCTTGTTCAATTATTCAGGAACTTTGTGTGAAAATCGGTGAAAATCGTTGGAAACTGTGGCCGTAAAATGTTTCAGAAAAAATGCTACGGCCGGCCGGAACCACAGACAAACGACGGGAATTTAAAAAGTTGAGATCGGTAAAGATCATATTCAATTTGACCCTTCGGGATCTGGAAGACCCTTCTCCAAAATCCCGACGTCGAGGGTATATATAAGTTAATTAATTAGCCGCACATCTAAATTATAAAGGCCTTCAAACCACACCCGCCACACATTTTGATCGGTAAAAGAGGTCCGCTTGCTTCGGAAGTCTCCTCTCTATTTTTTCCCTCTTTCTCTCTTGGTAAAACACAAAAGTTTCTAATTTTAGGGGAAAGATGTGCAAATAAAATCGTTCTAGTTTACAGACGAGTAAAATGATATTTTCAGTTTAATGGAGAGAGAGCGCGGAAAAGCTTTATTCGGGGCTTAAGAATTGATTGATGGGAGTAGCGGTAAAACCTTTCCGGGGACATCGACATTTCAAAATTGGCAGTTTTCTTATTTTCGATCAAACCCACATTTTTCGTTATCCTTTAACTACTTTGTGATTCCTTTCGGGATTACCCGTAAAGCCTTTCAAGACGCGAAATGTAAATTTCTATTTTACTAAGAAGATTCTTCCGTGAAGATTGAAAACGAGAGATTCTTTTTTCTCGATGTATCCCTTAAAAATTTAATTAAGTCAAAGGAATTCGACTTCGGGGAAGAGACAAAAAATTGTTCAGAAATATAGAAACGAGGGAGAGAAAAAAAAAAAGTCCAATAATTTATTCCTAAAGGATTATATCACAAAACCATCAGTTTCGAGTTTAATTGGCAGAAACGGAATTAATTGAAATTTTTTTTTAAATTTCCAAAAAAAATTTTTCGATTAATTTTATTTACAGGGTGAAGGAAAATGGGTTAATTTCCAAGATTTCTTGATACTGAGAATACCAAATCTTGAAGCTTAAGGAGATAAAGAGGATTTTCAGAGACCTTGGATTAAAGAAAATTTCCTCGATTAATTTGATTTGCTAATCTCCAATCAAGAAAAGGTAACTCAAACCGAAAAGTAATTATAGAAAAGGAACTGTGGACATTTCAACATTTCGTATCCAAATAGCAAAGGATTCTTCGTCAGATTACTCCTTAAAACTGAAAGACAAAACAAATTCCTTACTAACTATATTTTACGATAATGACGGATATTTAATTTTTGAACTGAGTAATTAGGAAGAGGAAAAGAGGAAAAGTTAGGACCCAGGTGGGTCAAAATGACCCATAAACTTAAGTGGAAATAAAATTTTCTTAAAAAATTCACTTTTCCCAACGTAAATATTCGATTTTGACCCTTCTTTGAAATAATGATGGAAAACTGATCCGTCCCCTTATTAAAGTAGAAAGTGACAAGAAATATCCGTATATAAGACGCTACCTACTTTTATGAATATTGCGTTGTTTGCTCCTTAGAAAGACAAATAACTAGGCTTTTAATTAGAGCCCTTTTGTTTCATAAAATTAATAATAATAATTGAAATAACTCCAAAAGTAAAGATAATGGAACTTATTTTAATCTCTCTCTTTTCTAAAGAGAGAAGAATTTTGAAAAAGAGGAGATTGAAAAAAAAATCCTATTTCGGGAAATCAATTTTACAAAAAAAAGAGTTTCGTCTGCCTCCATCAAAGAGCCCACTTATAATACAGATTTTCAAAACATGACGTGCCACTCGACACACCAAAGGAATGCCTTTTCTACTTTTATATAAGAATAGCTTTGAACTTCAAAAGAATGTCGTTGTAATACCCTCGTTTGATGGTTTCATTCAAGGTCACCAGAATAGCATAGGTTTACTGAAATTTGGACTTCTAGACCAAAAAATCGAGGCAGATTGGCTTAAAAAAAATCGCCATTGAAGATGCGGGTTCGAGTCCCACTCAGCACATAATTTTTGTTTCTCGCTTTCCTTCCTTTTAATTCTAATTCAAATTTTAGACCTCGCTTTTATCTCCACAATGAATGAAAAACGCTTAAAAAGGGATAAGAAATACGAGATGTTCTCGTAAAATAGGCTTCGTTATTTCCTCCCTTCGATATTCTTCTTTTAGTCCTCCCCCGATTGAATTTCCGAACGAAAACAACGTCGAGACATCCTCAAACCTAAATTTACTCTTTTTTTTAAATTCTCATCTTATTTTTCATCGTTTGTTCTTAAAATAAAATCAAAAGTAGCACAAGAAATCGATTCTCCCATTAAAAAAAGTTGCGTTTTTATTTCTTTGAAATCACGCACTTATTCAAAGTCCCATTTTAAAGAAAGAAGGAAAAATCCTTAATTTTATTTTCTGTTTAATTAGTTTAGGGACTCCTGAGGAAGTTTCAAATCGAGTTCGCCTAATTGTCTATTCGTCACGTGATGGGAATTACTTTTTTCCTTTTTTTTCCCGGGCTTTTTGGATGTTTATTACCTCCCATGTTTTCGAATGCATAAAATTTAAACGCTTTCCAAGCAAAAATTTATTATTATTGGACCCATGTTTTCTATAAAATAATACGGCAATAGGCCAAGCATAATGCTCTCGGAAGTTAATTGAACTGAAAGTTTCTAACTTAATAAATTTCTCATTAGGATCAATTTACAACCAATTTAGTGCCTACTTTTATTAATAATTAGGCTATAAGGTAATTTAGGACGTCAAAAAATGGCAAATATAAAGTCTAAATGTTTGAAGGAGCCGAAAAAAACCACTTAAAAGGAAAACACTGGAAAGAGAGGGCCTAATCAAGAGCTTTCGCCATAATGCCATTGCGAAGGATCAAAGAGGACTCTTAAGAGTGGACGATTAAATCTAACGGGAGAAAAAAATCCTTTTGCTAGAGAATTGAACCCCAAAAAAGATTCAAAGGCATAGAAAAAAGAGCACATTCAATATAATAATAATAAATTTTTAAAATTTAAGCCTATCAATTTATTAAATTTTTGTTTCACTTACTTTAAAATAATTTAGTTTTATTAAGTTTAGGGCCTCAAATAAGTCACGTTTTGCTGATATTTAATTTTTTTGAAGTCGCAAGCCCGCTTGACGTAGGAGTAAAGCGGGTTCGTAGGATTCGGTCGTGATCTGAGTAAGGTCGAAGAGGGACTGAAGTTGAATTAAAAGGGTGGCGGCCGGATTGTGAACCACCCCCGCATTTACCACCTTCACCACCGCCCCCTCATAACCAAAATATACGATCAACAGTTTTTTCTTTAAATCTTTTCCCTAAAAAAAAAAAAATTTATGAATCGAATAGACGCTTTATTTACGATTCGATAGTCAAAGGTGACATTTTAATTTTTTCACTACGTTGGAAATTTTATCCTAATTTTGTTGTTTTTCAAAGGGACCCAAAATAAAAAAAACATTTTTATTAGAAAATCTTAGAAGTTTGATTTAAAACAAATTGTTTAAAAAAAACTTAACAAAAAGCGGTTTTTCTGAACGAGATTTTACGACTTTCGAGGACCCGAAGCTGACCCAAGGATTAAGGAAAAGTTGAAATACGGATTTTTTTTTTCCTCTTTAAAGCTGACGATATCTGGGATTGCATTTTGGCTCGACTTTCACACGGACTGGGGATTTTTTTTTCTTTCCCTCTCAATAAACGCTAGGCCGCTTTTAGCAATAAATTTTTCAACTTTATTCGATAAGAGAAGACAATCTTGTTAGTCCTCCCCACTTCAAGAGGCAAGAAAAGCGTTTAAATCCATAAATATAAAAAAATTTTTTGCTTTTGATAAGCCGATTAAAAGGCGATATTTATCGCATCAATAAAATATGAAAGTCTGGATCTGGCCCTACTCAAAATAGCACAATTCAATAATTTTTCTTTCCCAAAATGAAGGTAGAAAAAATTCTTTGCTCAGCCAGGCTGAGCAAAAACCTGAATTTTTCCCTACCTCATTTTTCGAGAAAAAAGTACTGATTTGAAGAGCTTCCAACGAAAAATTCCTTAAAAAGAATAACAATATAGGAGGGGGAAGTATAAGGGAACGAAAGTATACGAAGGGAGGGAAAGTATAAATGAGGGGGAAGTATTAGGGAGGGAAAGTATAAGGGAAGGGAAGTATAGGGGAGGGAAGTAAAGGGAAGGGAAGTATAAAGGAGGGGAATGTTTTTTTTTTGAAAAATTTTCCAAGTTTTTTTTTTTTTTTTTTGAAAATTGTCTACGTTCTTTTTTTTTTGCGAAAATTTTTTCAAGTATCAAGGTAGAAATAATGGGATTTTCGCTCAGGGGAGGTCCCTCTCGTTACGGATGGACGTATGAAATTTTTCCCCCTAAAACGAAAAATTAATGTAGAAAATTGATAATTTTTTTACACCAAAAATTTTTTAAAAAATATAGGAGTATTTCATTGTCAGTTGTGGAGTGGTAATATCTGGGGTTTTGAGTTTGTCTCTCCACTTTTTAAGAATCAATGTTTATTGATGTTCCCTTCGTCAACGACTTTCCTCTCTCCATCAAATTTCCTTTTTAAATAAGTGTGTGTTTTTAATTTTAATATCGTTTTTTATCTCTCGACTGTCAATCAATCGATGTAAACCAGTTTATCCTTTTTATTTCGTCCATTGGATCAAATGAGTAGAAAACTTTTTCTTTATCGATAAGACCTGATGATGTAGAGATTCTACGAAACCGGTCGTCAATGTCAATAAATCAATAAATTGATTCTTAAAAAAGTGGAGAGACAAACCTCAAAACCCCAGATAAGGAGTATTTGGTGAGAATTTGGTGAAAATCAGAAAAACGTTCGGCCGCAGCGCAATTTTTAAAATTTCAAACATGCATATCTCCGCCATTTTTTCGAAATTCAAAAATCGCAGACGATATTTTCTTGTTCAACTATTCAGGAAGGTTGTGTGAAAATTTGGTGAAAATCGGTTGGAAACTGTTGCCGTAAAATATTCCGGAAAAAATGCTACGGCCGGCCGCCACCACAGACAAAGTTGAGATCGGTAAAGATCAATATTCGATTTGACCCTCGGGGTCTGAAGACCCTTCCCCAAAAACGACGTGGAGGGTATCACAATAACTTCTTTAAGGAAGTTAAAAAAAATTATAGACAGACAGATCTCCGCCATTTTTGAGAAATTCGAAAAATTCTCAAGATAGTGTGAAAATTTGGTGAAAATCTGATGAAAATTGCGTCGTGAAGTGTTTCGGAAAAATGTGGCGGGCGGCAGCCGGAAGGACGGTCGAACGTGACGGCTGGCACTAAAGACAGCCACGTGATCAATAATCAGTTTTCCAGAGACCATAGAGGGTGTTACAATAACTTTTGTTTGAGGAAGTTACATTAAATGGCGTCACTCTTGATAGATAGTTTTTTAAAGTGGGCTCTGAGCAATAACTCGCCTCCCTGAGAAAAAAGGGTGCAGCAAATTGCTTTCGATTGAACAAATATTTTATGAGTTGAAGAAAATGTCTTCTAAAAATGGCGAAAGGGAATGTTGATTTTTTTCCCTTTTTTCAGACCCAGGAAATGGATTAGGGGTTGAAAGACTCTGTAATGCAATGGAATATTCAACATCTGCTACCAAGTTCCGTAGACATTTTCTAAAACGACTTTTTATATTTTCAGACATTTAAAACTGGAAAAATTAATCAAAATTCGAGTTTAACTTCAGAAATGGAAATCATTATAAAGTGACTAAAACATTTTGATTTGCTACATCGGAGAAAGGACTTATCAATCATTGATTTTGCTTCTTGTAGGCATATTCAATGAAGGGATCGATCCCGAGCTTATAAAAGGTGAAGTTTGGTTTTGACAGGTTGGGAAACTATGGGAATTTTGGGGTAGGAGGTGAAACCGATTAACCCTTTAATATTTGATTTAGTTCTTCTCTCAACTTCCAGATTACTTTTTTAATGAATCATCATCACATTTTTGACTTTTGTTAACCCTCTTCCATATGGTCTCATGATAAAAATTAACATAAAAACGTTTAACAATGGTCATTAGGGACTTTGCATCCGTAAAAGGATTAGAGGATTTCTTGAAAGGAGTAGCAAATCCTGTTATAGCGAAAACTGTTTTGTTATGCTAACCGTCGCGGAGGAGTCCGTGGGGAGGGAGCCCGAGTAATAGCCAGGCATAATTAAAACCTCTAACCAGCCTGCACTTGACGGAACCTAATTCTTCGACATAAAAAGGCCAAATCTAAATATTAGAGAATATAAATTCTTCATCGAAAATGAAAGCTATTGAAATCGTGATTCGTTTTTTAATCTAGGAACGCGGTAGCGATCTTCCCCGTCCCACGAACTCCGATGGCCATTCCTCTCTACTTTTCTGCCTTGATTCCTATTGTTCCTCACCCAGAAACCCTATTCAACTTGATTTCGGCGAGTTTTCCTCGATAGACGGACGCATCCATTTTATGATTGAGGTTAAAAAAATTTTTTCTTAGCTTTTCGTCCACAAAACACCGTTTCCACCTTATTTTCGCGATTTTCAGGCCCAGAAGACGCTATTTCTCTAGATTGTTGGTTTTATCCCTTGATATTTCGGAGAAGAATAAACCGATCAGTTCCGATTTTATGGAGTTTTAAGTATAGTTTTTAGGCTGACAATATTTTTCGGCATTTTCATCGATCTGGTCGAGAAACAACCATTTCTTTTAGCAGTTTTTTTCTCGATTTTTTAACTTCTTAAAGAAATTATTGTGATACCCTCCACGTCAGGTTTTTTTGGGAGGGGTCTTCCTGACCCCGTAGGGTAAATTCGAATATGGATTTCAACTTAGTCTGAGGGTCCGTTCGGGCCGTAGCATTTTTTTCCGAAACACTTTACGGCCACAGTTTTCATCCGATTTTCACCAAATTTTCACCAATTACTCCTTATATTTTTTACGAATTTTTGGTGTAAAAAAATTGCCACTTTTTAATTACATATTATTATGTAAAATTAATTAATTAGTAATTTTTTAAAGAAAGAAACAAACATAAAAAAAAAACAACTCGGAAAATTAAAAAAAATCGGAAAATTGTTTGAAAAAAAAACTTAGAAAATTTCTTGAAAAACCTAAGAAAGTTTTTCGAAAAAACAAAGTTGAAAAATTTTCGAAAAAAAAAAAAAGAAAACTTGGAAAACTTTCCAAAAAAACTTCCCCCTGCCTACTTCACCCTCTGTTATACTTCCCCTCCGTTGTACTTCCCCTCCGTTATACTTCCCCCCCTACATTGTTACTTCTCTTTAAGGAAGTTTTTCGTTGGTAACTCTTCAAACAAGTACTTTTTTCCCTCATAAAGCCCAATTTTATCCGATTTTCGTTTCCCTTAATTTTACTGCTAAAAGAAGCCCATTTTCCCTGAGTATTCCTTTTTTTTTTTTTGAATGAAAACACTTTTTAAGGTAAATTTTTCGGTACTTTTGATTTTTTTTTTCTTCTAATCGAGAATCGCACGTTTCCCTAGATTTCGGAGTTCCTTCTTTTTGTTACCTAGTTGATAAATCCCAGTTTTACAGACTTTTACGTCGTTTTCCTAGAATTTTAAGCTAAGAGAAATTATTTCGTCTCGATTTTAACCAGTTTCTTTAGTTTTTCTTCCGAGAAACACCATCTTAAAAGAAAGTTACGCTTTTACAAATTACCTGAACTTAAAAAAACAGATAAACCAGGTTTTGGTCGTTTTCTACGGCATTTCGGACTTGAAACCTAATTTTTATAAGAGAATTTTTCCTTAGGCTCTGAATTACATTTTCCTGAGGGATCCATAGGTTTCCTCCCTCTTTTTTCTTCACTAATTCTGCTCATTTATCTGCTTTGTTAGATTAGACATAAGGTCAAAAGACTTTGCCTTGTGTTGACACAAATTCCAGTCTACGATGCAACTATCTTTCGAAGTCCGATAGAATTGGACATTTGCCCAGTTGAATTTAAACTAATCGTGCGGAACCTTCGAAAATTGGCATTTACATTATTCCTTAATCCGTGAATTGAGTGCTATAATAAATAAGACGAATTAAAACTCGCTCCATAAGAATGCCATTTCAAAAGGTCTAATTTAAAGACATTTTTAGTTATTTATATTTTAAATTATAAAAAAATGAATCCGTCAAATATTGATTGGAATGAATAAAAGATGTCACGCTTGTTTTTGTGATAGTGTAAGCCCTTGTTATTCCTGATTTTTTTTTTCTTTATCGTGTTGACTAGAAAGGAATAATTTGCCTGAAAGGTTCTTTAAGCTCCCCCATTCCACGAAAACGCTTTAATGATGTTAATTAGATAAAACGGAACCGTACGGATTTACGAAGGAAAATTTCAATCCGGATTTTAAAAGGGAAGTAATATTTTTTTCAAAACAACTTCCTCAATAACAACCCCATATTGGGGATTATTCAGTTAAAACGTTCTCTAAGTTCCTGGATTTATAAGCCAAAAACCGCAAGTTCAATCAGAGAAAATATCAAAAAAATAATTTTTTACAATTAAAATTAAAAAAAAGTAATTTTCTTTCTTTTCTTTTTGGGGAGGGAGCCGGGCGAAGGCAGGGGCTGTCTCCATATGCCGTAGCGCTCATAAAAGTCAATAAAATTTATTTTAAAAACCTAATAAATGATGGCAGGGAGAAATTCAGGCTGTTCACCGCCGTTCCGTGTTGCCTGGCTGGGCGAAGATTTAATTTTTTCTACCTCGTAATAGAAATACAAATTTCGATAGTTGGGGTGAAAATTTATAAAATTGCCCTACTTTCAGATTTTTATTTTTACGATAATAGTAACAGTTAAACTTTCCAACAATACTTTTGACAAATTTAGTAGTGCAAAGAATTGTTCAATTTCATAAAATTCTGAGAATCCATTATAACGGTGAGTTGATATTTTCCTCGTTACTCCTAAAAATCTTTTCTATCAGAGATATTTTATTTTTAGAAAAGTTTATTATTTTTTGTTTTTATTATTCGGAGTTACTAACTTCAAAAAATTGTATTTTTAATTTTAAAAAGAGTAACTTTAAAGTAAAAAGTTTATTTCCTTATTTTTTCAATTTTTACCAACAAGCTTGCAATTGAGGTTTATAGAGTCGGACATTACAATTTGTTTTAACGGGACTTTTCGGACTTCAGATAACCGAATGAAAGGATTAGCAGAATTTAATCATTTTAACGATTGTTTTAAACTGTATAAAATTGAGACTGGAGTGATTTGTCAATGAAGAGTCATCGAAGGTTTTGTGGCCACATCAAACTCCTGTTAGATGTTAACAAAACGGTCTAACGGACTCTGATCCTGAAATTGCAAAACCACTCGATCAACCTAATTAACTCCATTTATATTATGAACCACAATTTCACTCCTCTCGACGTGAAAAATCGATATTTCCAAATCAAATTTACATTGTTAACAAAGGATTTTGGTTTAATTTGTTGAGAGGCGTAAAAACACCATCCCTTCCATGCTAGTAACCACAAGGAATAAAACCAAAAATATTTTTTCAAAATACAAAGCAGTGTTGGGCTAACTGGAAGCGACATTCATTTTTCTACCTTGAAATTCACTTTTATATTCGACAGAAGACACTTAAATTGCTCTACTTTCTTTCTTCTTGCTTTCCCTTCTGGGTCAGTTGGGTAGCTACTAGTGGGTACTCTTAACTTCCTTAAAGAAGTTATTGTGATACCCTCCACAGTTTTTGGGGAAGGGTCTCCCAGACCCCGGAGGATCAAATCGAATATTGAACTTTACCGATCTCAACTTTGTCTGTTGTTCCGGCCGGCCGTGGCATTTTTTCCGGAACACTTTACGGCCACAGTTTCCAACCGATTTTCACCAAATTTTCACTCAACTTTCCTGAATAGTTGAACAAGAAATTATTGTCTGGCGATTTTTGAATTTCGGAAAAAACGATTGTTTTAAGCTTACAATTTACATGTTTGAAATTGATGCACGTTTGAAATTTTAAAAACTGCGCAGCGGCCGAACCGTTGTTCCGATTTTCACCAAATTTTCACCAATTATTTATATTTTTAAAAATTTTTGGTGTAAAAAAAATTATCATTTTAGTAGGGAGAAATTTCATACGTCCACCCGTTACGAGAGGGACCTCCCTTGGGCAAAAATCCCATTATTTCTACCTTGATATCGTACTTAAAAATTTTTCAAAAAAAAACTTAAAAAATTATCGAAAAAACTTACAAAATTTTTTGATAAAAAAAAAAAACTTCCCCCTCCGTTATACTTCCCCTCCCTTATATCGTACTTCACCCACCCTTATACTTCCCCCTCAGTTATACTTCCCTCCCTTATACTTCCCCTCCTATATTTACTATATTTCATACGTCCACCCGTTACGAGAGGGACCTCCCTTGGGCAAAATCCCATTATTTCTACCTTGATACTTAAAAATTTTTCGAAAAAAAAATTAGAAAACTTTTTGATAAAAAAAAACAAACAAACTAACCCCTCCGTTATACTTCCCCTGTTATACTTTCCCCTCCTATTTTTACTTCACTTTAAAAGAAAGTTTTCGTTGGAAGCTCTTCAAACTAGTACCTTTAGGAAGGTTTCAACTTACAAGCCATAGACATTAAAAAATTCCATTTAAAAGTACTCAATAATTGATTATATGGCATGGGAGTAATTGAAAACTGTGTTTACGAACTATTAATTGCCAACTTGGCAATCATAGGGAAAGCAAATAACCCATAAAAAAAAGATAAATATTATAGGTTAATACAATTGAAATTGTGGCTGCTCCGAAAAAAGGGTGCCACAAATCGATTTTGATACTGGGGTCTAAAAGACTTTACAAAAAAAAAAAAATCTTCGAGGTGTACGACGTAATATTCTTTTTGAAAGTTAAAAAGGGAAATCGTATTTGCGTTAATTTATCTGTATCTTCTCGTAAAGATAGCACTAATTGGATTAATCCTCTGAGTTTCGTTGATATTTTGGTTAGGTCGATATTTCATCGGTTTCGCTTAACCAAGGTCGACATAAAGGTGAACAGATCAACGTTTATTTTGTTGACATTAAACCTAAAAACAGGATAACAAAAAGATTTATTTATTTTTTTTTAAATTTAGTATTAATGTACTTGATTATTTTGATAGAAAACTATCGAAATAATGTTCCACTTTTTTCAATAAGTTAGTTTTTATTGTTATTTTATTAAATTAAATAATACGTCTAATTTAACGGTGAATTATTTAAATAAATTAATGTTAAATTGAGCCTGAAAAACGGAAATTGTCACGGGATCTGTTGGCGAAGGGAAGAGTTTCTTATTCCATTGACCGCAAACCAACAGAATTCGCAACGATCAACCCCTCCATTCGGCTTGAAAAATGAATGAAGGAAAAATCCTCAAACTTATTGGTAAATTATTAAATGAATAATTACAATAAAAAAGAAGAAAAAAACGAACAAAGAAATCTTTTCGTAAACCTGAAATCCGTAAAAGAGAATATTGACGTAATTGCGTTAATGGCGGTCACAACTTATTAGTTCAAAAGAGTTACCACACGGTGGCGTGGCGAGCGCAGGAACCATTGTTAGCTAGAGGCAAACGTTTTAAAGCCACCTTTTCAAAAGATATGGAACCATTATCGTTTAAAATGTCAAATATTTGTGTTTTGAAATTTCTCAATTTTTTTGAAAAAAATTTGGGGGTTTTTGAATGTTTTTAAGCATATCTTAAACGTTAACTGTCTAGAAGATCCGTAAAAACACATTTTTGACCATACTGTTAAACAAACTTTTCTGTTAAACAAATTATAAATTATTAAAGTTCCAAATATGATTGTTCCAAGTGCCTTTAGAATTAGCAAGAATCTATTTAAAAGGAGACAATATGTTGAGCAAAGCGTCTCTTAAAAAGCGAATAGAATGACAAAGTGAATTCCTTTCATAGCTACGCGCTTCTCCCGACTCTGTCGTCGTAAGCCAATTAAAGGAGGTTTAACTTCGAATCTTCGAGTGCCCTTGTGAAAAATATCAATAAGCTTTTCACATGCTCTAACAAGTTTTCGTTCCCTTCTACAGCAAGGAAATAGTATAGGAAATTCAACCGGTTTATTTAATTAAATATTTTAATTTTTGCATACTGGGGGATCAATAAAACCCTTTCGTAAATACTACTTTGAAGAGTAACACAGAAAAGTCGGCCGGCGGATTAAGGCAGTGGTTTTTCCTTAATTCCTTCGGTGGTACAAAGTTCGTGGATTCGTTTCCCACACTGGGACTATCCTGGTTCCCCAGCGAACCGTCGAAGTTATACTTCCCCCTCCGTTATACTTCCCCTCCTAATACTTCCCCTCCTATATTTTCCTTCTCTAAGGAAGTTCCCGTCGGGGCCAGCTCCAGACTAGTACTTTTTTTAGGACACCTTTCTGACCAACTCATCTTCACCAGATTGTAAAAAAATCATTTTTAAAAATACGTTGATTTATTATTTGAAAAATATTTCTCAACTTAAAAGATATTAAAGGCATCATAAAGAAGAATATAAGTTAAAAATAAAACGGTTTCCTTTTTAAAAATAAATTTTCAAAACGAGATGTTTAGAAGTAATAATGTAAGAAGGACTTCACCTGTTGCTAGAAATGTTGCTCGGGGAGGAAGCCGAGAGGGGGCGGAGCAGTTTCGTCCGATCCAAAACAGATCCAGTCGCAAAACGCTGTTCGAAGTGAAAGGATCTGACACGAGAAAAAGTGAAAAAAATAAACTGATCTCATAAGAATCCCCCCAAAGAAAGTGAGTCTACGTCCAAAATATTAGCTATTCATAGCATCGACTAATTTATTTTTGGACTTTAATAACCGACACAATTCTTTTTCACGTTTTCTCAAATTAATCCGAATAAAAATTTTTAAGTTTAGTGGTTTTACGTCAGCAATAATAATTAAAGAAGGAAATATTAACTTTTCAAATTTATGATGTTTAAAAAAATAAATTTTTCAAAAGAATCGTAAGTTTTAAATAAAATAATTCAAGGCAAAGGGATTATTAAAATTGTTTACTTATTTTACGAGGGCTTTAAACTACTGGGGGATATATCTTTAAGTCATTGTTTTCCCATTGGAAAAATCCATTTAGATATATTGGATTCACTTTAGGGCCCGTTTGAACCCTGGAGGCCCATTGAAAGGCGTTTTGCAGTGTTTGGAATTAACGCCTTAACACGCGCGGCCACTACTACCCTCAGATCAAAGGGTTTAAGGGATGAAGTAAGTTAATTGGTTAGGACAGAGTTCCCTGAATGTGTTCCGCGGACTCCTTGGGATAGAAAATGCAAAAACTCGGAATAAAAAGCGTTTTTTATTTTATGCTAAGTTCTCTAGTCGTCAAAAAAAGTTGATTTCCTTAAAAATATCGTTGTTTCCCTCGGTTTTTTTTTTCAAAGAGAAACCACACTTTAGCAGGACCTTTAGGAGTTTCTTCGGTTTTTTGAAAAACATAGAAGATTTTGGGGGGTTTTTCCTAAGCATAGGAAATCCATTTTTGTAGGCTTTCCCTCGGCTTTTTGACAGAGGAACCCTATTTTTATAGGATTTTCAGAAATATTTTGTCTGAAAAATCCAATTTATGTAGGATTTTCGCAAGCTTTCCTCGGCTTATTGACAGATTCTGGAGTTTTCTTCGGTTTTTATAAAAACCGCATTTTTAAAGGATTTTTTTTTTTCTTTTCGGCAGAACAACCCATTTTTAAGGATTTTTCGGGTTTTTCAACATGAGAACCCTACTTTACCACGGTTTTCCACGGTTTTTTGAAAGAAACAAACCATTATTACAGGATTTTTGGCAGTTTTCCTCGGCTTTTTGACATAATAACCCTATTTTTATATCATTTTCAGAAGTTTCCTACGGTTTTTTTACAGAGAAACCTTTAAGCAGGATTTTCACGAGTTTTCCTTGGCTTATTGACCGAGATTCAGTAGTTTTCTCCTTTTTTTACCAGGAAAACCGCATTTAGAAGGGATTTCGGGCAGTTTTCTTTACTTTTTGACAGGTAAACCCCATTTTTATAGGATTTTTAGTGTTTAGGGGATTTTATTTTTATTTTTTTCTTGATGATTCTAAACTTTTCCATTAGAATCTCGAAAACCTGCATATATAATGTATTTCTATTAGGAGGTTTTAGGGCTTTTTGAGTAACATGAGATAGTTCCAGAGCCTCGGGGCTTTTTTAAACTTATAAATACATGCACATTAATTTCTCCTCCACCATTTATTAAAAATAATACTTTTCGTAAACTTTTTCAAGATGAGATGACAGCTTTGTCAGGGGCAATGTCAACATCTGAAGAAAGTGAAAGAAGACAGAACTTCTAAGAAGCTTGACTAAGTTTTGTTTGAAAATGAGCACAATTCTTTTTACTAAAATAACGAAGTTAACAACTTTTATTAATTTATATATATTTTTTAATTTGATTATTTTATTCTGATCTGATTTTCCAGCTTCTTGCATGCGCTTGTTTTTTTTAATTTATGCTGGGAAATACGTAGGCTGGGAGGCCCCTAAACTCACGTTTTTCAAACCTGTCTAATAAACCGTGTTTATAAAAATGGAAATAACGAAACGAACACGATTATTTCCACACAAAAAATTAACCTCATTTCAGTTCATGTGTGCAAAATGATAACTAACGGGGGATTATTTTCATTGAAAAGGGGCTTAGAATATACACGGAAAGTCTATCGAAATTTATGGGTATTAATTTAAAAGCCTTCTTAACAAGGTCTTTTTGACAGCTTGTAAATATGTAAGTGGTAAGCTTATGTTGATTTTTAAATTTGTCAAAATTAAAAAAGACTTTTTTTCCCCTTTTTTTAAGAAAGTGATTATAATACCCTCAAGAAGTTTACGTCTTTGGGAATTTTAGATACCGTAAAACGAACACGGAACACAAAAACAGGGGGCCGAGAGGGGTTAAGGGCTTCATTGGTAGGAAGGTCGTGGGTTCGATTCTCAAACGTTACTAGAGTTTCAAAACGAGGAAATTAAGGCATTCACAAGACTCAAAAAATCTCAGAATCTCCCCTTTTCAGGAGGACTAATTATAAAATAAACGATTTCACGTGCCTACCTTTTTAAAATTTGTGTCAGAAGTTTGAAAGAGAGAGAGGAAAAAAAGAAGTTAATATTCAAGGAGAAAAGGTGACTTTTCTCAAGAAAGGCAGAAAATGGTATTTCCTCAAGACGCCCTTTCATCTTTTTATATCGAGTTATAACCGATTCCATTTTGAACGCAGCTCTCAGGTACCTAATATTTAACACTGTTAAACATCAATTTAAATCCGAAGAAGCTGGGACATTTTAAAAAAGGGAAAAAATGTTGCATGTTTTTGAGCCCCCCCCCCCCCCCCCCCCGGTATTTGGTAATATTTTTAAGGCTACAGTGAGAAAGGAGGATGAGAGATTTGTGGCCCTTCTAGCGCCTTCGATTTTAAATTGATAGATTCATATTTTGGGAAATCAATTTGCTCCATTTTTAAGTTTTTCCTTCCGCGAAATAGAATTCTTCACAGGCTCCCGTTTCATCAAAATTGGCGTCCGAAACAGGAAGTTTTTCACTAAAAAGTTTCCATTTTCCGCTGGAAAACTGAAAAAATTGCCAAGTTTTTCCTTAAAAAATATCTTGGCTAGTTCATAAATAAAATCAGGATGAAAAGGGCGTCCTTGACCATTGTGCAACATCCCCATATCTGCTCCCTTCCAAATATGGAACGAATCAAATAAAAAGTTTAGAAAAAAAAAGTTTAAACATTTAATCAATTTCGGGGAAAAAAAATTGTATGTTGCTTATTTTATAAAGTGGGTGTATTCTATTGATTGGAGGACAAAGAAGCTGTTAGCCGATTACTAAGTTTTAATAGGTACTAAACCGGATCGTAACACCCTTCCAAGCTACTGATCCTTTTTCTTAACTCCAAATTAATAATATCGAATTTTCATCCCTCGTTAAAGTTATCCAAGAAAAATTTTAAAGTAATATTTTTTAGGGGCTTAAAAGTTCAAAGGTCTACCGCTTTCCACCCCGACAAGCAATTCAATTTTATATTGATCAAAATAATTTTTCGCTTATCGTTGTTTAACATCACAGTTCTGATTTATCCTCATTTTTTCAATTGGGTACATCAGTCAGATTGTTAGTTGGCCATACTGTAAACTGAACAGTGGTTAGGGCGTCATATTGTCAAATAAACAGTCGTTAGACATACTGTCATATAAACCGTCGGAAGGTCGCCTTATTTTCAGCTAAACTGTCGTTATATCATCATATTGTTTGCTAATTTGTTAATTACCGATGTTAACATCAAAACGTCGTTCGGCTATTGTTAGCTAAGCAGTCCGTAGGTCATCATGTTGCTAAACAGTTGTTAGGTCATCAAATTGCCAAAAGGTCGTTAGATTGCCATGCTGTTAGCTAAACCGTCCGAAGGCCAAACAGAGGTTATATGGTCAGCTAAGCATTCGTTGGATCGACAGGTAAAAATTCGTTTTATCTTCGTTTTATATCGTCATATTGGTAGATTTAGACTTAATCGTCAGCTAAACAGTGGTTATTGTCAGCTGAGCATTCGTTGGATTGACAGCTAAAAAGTCGTTTTTCGTCGTTTTAAATCGTCATATTGGTAGATAAACAGTCACTTATCGTCAGCTAAACAGTTTATATGGTCAGCTAATCATTCGTTGGAATGACAGCTAAAAAGTCGTTTTATCTTAGTTTTAGTCGTCATATTGGTAGATAAACAGTCACTTAATCGTCAGCTAAACAGAGGTTATATGGTCAGCTAAGCATTCGTTGGATTGACAGCTAAAAAGTCGTTTTATCTTCGTTTTAAATCGTCATATTGGTAGATAAACTTAATCTCAGCTAAACAGTGGTTATTGGCAGCCAAATAGACGTTAAAAGATCATACTGTCAACTAAACAGACTTAGATTGTCAGATTATCAGCTAAACCATCCTATGGTCTTTATTGCCAGCAAATCTGTCTGCAAAGCTTAACAATCAAAAGGTCTTCTTTGATATTTTTGTTAAAGAATTCCTAACTTAAATTGAACATTGAACTTTTGTTATGCTTGACTATAAAATTCATTTCATTCATAACGTTCGAACAATCCGGGAGTCGCTAACTCTTTTGCATGAACGCAATTTGTGCTAGAAACAAGAAGTTTAATAACGGATCTAATAAGAAAAACTTGATTTTAAGACTTCTCAGTTAAATTTAACGATATTTTAAGTTTTAACTGAAAGATTTCTCTGCAATCCAAGTGTACATCCGAAAAGAAGAGAAAAAGATGGAAAAAAATCTTTTCCAGACTTTTTTTGCCCCCCCCCCCCCCCACCAACAAAACTATCGAAAAAGTAGTTATAAAGAAACCAAGATCTGCTAGAGGAAGTTCAAGTCCCTTAGATTTTCATCAAAAGTTATTCAAATCAATAAAGAGTACTCGACGCTGTAAATTTCAACTCGAGTTTATCTTCAGACTAAATTAATACACCAGGGTTAATTAATAACGGACAGATCTGTAGGAGGTTAATTATAATCCTGAAAATTGTCAATTTTATTTTTATGTTTAATTGAAAAATTCAACTTTTTTTCCTTGAGGCTGTCTCGTTAAAACTTCTAAAGCCACAAATAACGGTTGGTTAGAAGGTACTCTTCCTCAAACTGAGCAAAGCACACGTCCCAATGATTCAATGTTCGGATTTATATTTTGAGGCAGGTAAAAGTCTTTATTTGGTGTTGTGACGTCCAGTGATTTCGGAGGGCGATTCCACCCATTCGAATGTAGTTTGCTCATTTCACTTCTGAAGTCATCAATTGCCAATCCGCCCGAAACTTAACTCCTTACTGCAATGCATGTGATAGATCATGCCTCGACATTAAGTGAGGTCAAAGCGCTGCAGAAGCAAACACAAATACCAGCTAAACTTTAACTTAATTGAAAACTTGTCCAAAAGTGTCAGTTCTCTCCTTAAACTTTTAGACACTTCATCGGTTTCCAATAACAAAAGAGAACGAATGTCATCTGTCACTTCTTAAATTACCTCCTTTTTCATTTTAAATAAGACTTTTAAACAACAAACTGATTATTCTACTTAATAGATATCGCCACGAGGGTTAAATAAACTCGACAGGCGTACCGAGACTATGAAAACAAAAGAGTGCAAACAAGTCCGTTATCATGGTAAATGTTTATTATGCTTGGCAACGCGTATGTTAGTGAACCGGGAAAAGGAAAAATTTAAAAAGGGGGAAAAAAGAAAGGAAAAACATTTAAAAACCGCTTTAAATGATGGAGAAACATCCAAAATTGAGGTTCTCCTCGTTCTTGAAGCCACAAAACCTCTTATCGTATTCCCGGAAGTTTTCCTCTGTTTGGCGGTTTAAAGCGATTTCCTCGCTGCTGCGGCCGAGAAACTCCCTTATACCTAATTTTCGGGCCTGCCAACCTAAATTGACCGAAAAAACCTTTTTTTTGCACTTTAAGGTTTTTGGCCCGGA
>JACGAQ010003393.1:0-29505 GCA_014119065.1 Orius insidiosus | reverse complement strand
ATACATCGATGATTAAAACCGTCTGATTCAAATCTAATCTTGATAAACGTTCATCCCTTTCTCAAGGTATCCTTGACGTTATCCTTGACGTGAACTACCTTCAAATAAAAGGATCCTGATTTCCCTTTTTGAAGGTGGCTTTGAGAAACCTTAAGGATCCTTGAAGGGAGTGCTCTCGGCGACACATTTCACTTAAAATGTCTAAGTTAAGGAGCAGAAAAAGTCAGGGTATCCTTTTGTTAAGGAAAGGAGAGTTTAAGGTTAACAAATACTGTCCTTGAGTTAAGGAACGGAAAAGGGATTTCAAGGTATCCTTTAGGTTAAGGCATTAATCGGGGGGAATTTTCGATTGTTTGTTTTAAGGGGCGAGAGTTCAGCGATTGGGAATGCCTCCTCTTCATTAGTGGTCATTTATTGACATTCCCAAATTCAGTTTTCTTCAAAGCTGCCTAACTGTAGAGCCGCCCTTCGTACCTTCTACTCCCCTGAGGGCGGAATCAAAGAAACTGAGTTTTTCTGAGGAGAAATGTTGACCTTAAAAAAATTGCGGAGGTGAAAATTGGCTTTAATTTCCAATTTGTGGAAGGCTTGGTAGGTACTAAAGTTAACGATTTACATGGTTTCCCTGTGTTTGTCAAAATGTCATCAGCACTATGACCATAACGCTTTTGACATTTGCAACCGAGAGTGGTGAGCATTTTGAAATTATTTCTACTTCTATAGTCTCCGCAATTCGCGAGCAGGAAACCCCCGCTTTTCCATTCAAAAGATTACTTTTTTTTATGTTGGGAGAGGCTTGAAGTATAAAGAAATTTTAGAATATGTATTTTTTAAAATAATTTTTCAATAATTAATTATTTATTTTCAATAAATAATTTTTCAAAGAAATTAAGAACAAAACTTAGCGTTTTAGAAAAACATCGTCGCGTTAGTTCTAACACCGGCCATTTTTCCTAGGTTTTCAGGAGAGCAAAAATGCGGATTATTTTCTCATTGGAATCAATGCAATGTTGGATAAATCGTGAACTGCGCGTTTTTCTGTTGGTAATAGGGTTAAACTACCAACGGAATTCGATTCTCCACAAATTTACCATCAGAAACAATGCCAAACTCAAATTGATAAGAAATGACTGCTCGATTCTTATAACATAAGAAACATTTGTGTAGTGAAGTTTCGAGTAGATAAGAAATTATTTTTGTAGTTCCTCAAGGCACTATCAGAGGCCACAACTTGATAACTGTAAATTAAGGGAAATTTAAAGAGACATGGCGAGCTGGGAATTTATTTTCATATTCTCACAATTCTTCAAATTATTATACAGATTTATCCACATTTTCGTTTTTTGAGTCAATCTTCTTTTCAATCCAGAATATCCAGGCGAAAATAAACCCTACAAATTTTCGTATTATTCGTGAAAAATCTTATTTTGATAATACCAGAATAGAGGAAGAAAATAATTGATTGTGTAATCGCAAAATATGTGAACTTCCCTAAACAAATGACGACAAAAGGAACGGACGAAATGGTCAAAATGGCCGTCTTCGATAACGACCAGACAGCTTTTAACGTTTTGTTTTTCTAAAAATTGAATTAGAGAACCCCAATCGAAGATTCACTTACGATAAAAATGGCGAAAACGTTCAAAATGTCGAGAAATATCGATAAGCTGTTAGATGAACAAGCATAAAATATCCAAAAAGGACTCAATAAAAATGTTAGATTGAAAAACTTTTTTTTTCTTACTATAAAAATTAGAAATATCGACTCTTTTATCCATTTTTTAAAATAAAAGTTTTTTCGATTTCATTATTTTCAATTTTAATCAAGTCCGTTATCACGACGTAAATATCCAATGCGAAAAAAATTTGAATTATCTGAAAATAATTTATTGTTGTACAATAATTGAGGCGCTCCGGGTACGAAGGGCGAACTCGA
This sequence comes from Orius insidiosus, assembly GCA_014119065.1. Lineage (NCBI taxonomy): Eukaryota > Metazoa > Arthropoda > Insecta > Hemiptera > Anthocoridae > Orius > Orius insidiosus. The sequence continues at coordinate 27,569 of JACGAQ010003393.1, read as the reverse complement.
CAAAACGTAGTTTCGAGATATTCGCATTTTAAAGTTTCGGTTTTTACGTATTTAAAGGGGAAAAAATGGCGAACTCAATAAAATTATGGGTGTATTCACCAAGAGGTCTAGAATCTGAAAATGAAAAAAAAACTGGAGGACCCTTCCCCAAAAACCCGACGTCGAGGGTATCACAATAACTTCTTTAAGGAAGTTAAAAAAATTTGTCCGATGTCGAGTTCGCCCTTCGTACCCGGAGCGCCTCATTGTTTATAATAATAATTATTGTACATTTTAAAACAATGGCCCTGCGGTAGCAGGGAATAAAATAGTTTTAGTCACATTTTTTCCTTGACAAAAATTACCTATGAATTATTGGAAATATGTACATACCAAATCAATAACGGCCACTATTTTCGAGAATGCCGGAATGAAAATTTTAAACATTTGCACATTATAAATCATACGGTAAATGAATTTGATTTTCTATACATGATGAGTTCACCGGTTTGCCCAGTTCCGAAAAAATGTTTTTGTTACGTCGGCCTCAAAACTGGCCTCTACATAATGGGATTTGCGAATCTAGTCAGTTTACTCGTATTTTGTTTATTTATTTTATCTCGTTTAATAGTTAATACACAAGCTCCCTTTTATTTATGGCGATGAAAGTCTTAAAATGGAGTGAAATTTACGAGTCGGCTTCCCGCGAAAAGCTAAACGTGACTAAATCCTGGGAGATTTCAAATGATTTTTTAGAAGGTTAGTATAAAAAAAAGTTAAAAATGATTTTTTTTTTAGATTTTGGTTTCGGAGTTACATCTATTCAATTTCCATGAGCCATATTGTGATAATATCAATATATTTCTTGGCCTATCAAAGGTATAAAATTTTTTTCCCCTCTAAATTTAAACTTTTTAGTCAAATATTATTGAAATCAAGACATTTTTGATTGTGGAACCTTTTTTGTTAAATATGGAAGTTTTTTTGAAAATTTACTATTGGGCGTTGACTGTTAAAAACGCTTTTATTGACGTTACATTTTTACATACTTTTGTTCTTCTGATTCTCATTTATTATGGTAATTTTTTTAGTATTTCGAGCCCTTGAGGCTTGATGAACGTTGAGTATTAGAGAGTATTAAGTATCAAACTTGATGGATACGGTAGTTTTCTGCTTGGCCCTTTTTTCAGTTTTTCTCGGGCCTTGGTTCCAGATTCTCATTTTTAACTTCCTTAAAGAAGTTATTGTGATACCCTCGACGTCGGGTTTTTGGGGAAGGGTCTTCCAGACCCCGGAGGGTCAAATCGAATATTGACTTTGTCTGTGGTGCCGTCCGGCCGTCCGTCCGTAGGATTTTTCCGGAACTCTTTACGGCCACATTTCGATTTTCACCGATTTTCACCAAATTTTCTTTAGTCGGTGAACAAGAAACTAACGAGGGCGATTTTTGAATTTCGAAAAAATGGCGGAGATATGTCTGTTTGAAATTTAAAAAATTCGCTGCGGCCGAACCGTTGTCCGATTTTCATCAATTACTCCTTATATTTTTAAGAATTTTTGGTAAAAAAATTGCCACTTTTTAATTATTATTTTTTTTAGTAGGGAGAAATTTCTTACTTCTACCCATTACGAGTGGCACACCCCTAGGCCAAAGAGCCCATTATTTTTACCTTGACACTTAAAAAATTTTCGAAAAAAGAACTTGGACAATTTTTCAAAAAAAAAAAAAACGCAAATTTAAAAAAGAAAACCCGGAAAATTTTTCAAAAAAAAAAAAAAAACTCCCCCTACCTTATACTTTCCCGTCCTATATACTTCCTCCTCCTTTTAATTTCGTTCCCTTATACTTCCCCTCCCATATACTTCCCCCTCCGTTTTACGTCCCCTCCGTTATACTTCCCCCTCCTATATTGTTACTTCTCTTTAAGGAAGTTTTCGTTGGAAGCTCTTCAAACCAGTACTTTTTTATCACATCTAATCTGTGCTTAAAGAACCGTTCCCTTCTCCCCGCCTGCTCCATCATTTTTATTTAAAAACTAAAATATCTTTTAGTTCTCGGAAATTATATGTTTATTGTTGGTGTCGGACATTTGAGGAAGATCCAAGATAAAAGAAATGAAAAGAGAAACGAAAATAAAGTGGCATCAGAATGATGAAAGTGTCACTTTTTATATTCAATTCTGCAGCTTGGACAGGAATAAAAAATGTCTAAAATGAAGATAATTTTTCCTCGCTAGGAATTTATTTTTATTCAAAAGAAACGTAAATAAAATTGCTGCTGGAGACACAAAGAGAGCTACATACAGAAAAAAATATTAAAAGCATAGAATACAAGCTTACAAAAATAACAAACCTTAACTTTTAACTCGTCTTATTTGTTGAACTCTTTTTTTTCCCCCTCGTCTTCCAATGAAGATGTCGGCGGAAAAAAAAGTAGTCAACAAATACGGTATAGGATGAGAGCGAGGGTGAAAAGGTTAGTGCCATTAAGGGGACCGTAAAGCTCCAGGAATGGTTTTCGCGGTGGAGTGGGCCACGTTTTTAGGTCTATATGAGTGATAGTCCCCCCCATCAACTCCCTCTCTTATCCAAAACTCTCCGATAATTCAAAACGTTTTACGAGTTTATTTGCTCCGACGCCGTTTCTTTTATTTCAATCGAAAAAATTTCATTATCCGGGGTTTTTAATGTTCGGTAGTTTTAAAAAGACTCTTTATTACAATAAAAAAGTCCCTCTTTTTTTGTTTTAGAAGGGAGAATTCTAATAACCGCGACTTTAGCCCCAGGGCTAAAGGAAAGAGTAATGTAGTGACTTATGTTTCAAGCCATCCGAACTAAGTTGGGACCGGTCTACAAAGTTAATGCCTAAATGAAATATCATCTCACCTCCTGCCTCTAATTACACGAGAAAAAATCTATATCACCCCTTTTTTCTGTAAATGTTAAAAACAAGATTGATGCTAATATACACGCATAAAAAAATGCCTGAAACTGACCGTACAACTTTTTTAAAAAATTAATAAATTTAAAAACTAATTAGGGGAGGCTCAGTATTCAGGTTAAAGGAAACCAGAAGGTTTATTGAGATTTATGAAACGGCCTACAAGAAATAAACTCGATTACATTTCGTGAAAGAAACCCAGAATTTTTCCAACATTTAAAAAAAAAGTTTCCGTAATAAATTAAATATTTTAAATAAATTATGATGGAAATTATTAAAATTTAATTACTTGGCATAGTATGGTTGTTTAAATAATAAAATAAACTTCACAAACTTTTTTGTAAAGTGGACTCCTTTTTCCGGTTATGTTTGCCGGTCCCGTTTTCCTTGTTCAGTTTGAAAGCCTTTAGAATTTATTCTGTGGCTAATTTTCGATGGTTTGGGCACAAAATCCAACAATTAGGGATATATCTACTTTTTTATAGCTAAAGAACTCCTTGTTAAAGTAAATCTCCAGTCAAAAAACGAGTAAAATTCCTGAAAATCCTTAAAATGGGGTTTTTGTCCAAAGCCGTGGAAAATTCTTGAAAACCCTTTACAAATGGGTTTTCCTATCAAAAAGCCGAGGAAGTCTGTCAAAGAACGAGGAAAACTCCTAAATATACTCAAAAATAACGGTTTCAATGTCAAAAATCTAGGAAAACTACGAAAAACCCTGTATAAATTGGGGTATCTGTTGAAAACTCCCAGACTCCTCTAAAATACTGAGGGAAATAAGTATCTCGGTTTTTAAAGATTGAAAATCGTAAAAAAAGCTATGTCTTCCGGGTTTCTATGTATCGATCGATTTTCATCTCCACTCAAGGTGTCCGCGGATCACCTTTCAGAACCCCATGTTTATTGACGTCCTATAAAAAAAGTTAAACAAATTGGATGTATCTTTTCAATAAAAATTCATTTCCAACTTTTTATTTCTAACTCGTTTTTTTATTAAAACACTCTGATTTATAAAGGTAGTATAAAGTTTAAGTGTGGAAACATGGGTTTATAGATGTGGGTTGGGAAATTGCTCAGAACAAACGATACTCGTGGGAGGTATCGATAGAAACCGCTGAGTAGGACCCGAGACTTTCTCATTTTCTTTTCCTCTTATTCACGAGGTTTTTCGTATCCGAAAAAAATCTGTTTAGATATTTTGTTTCTAATTTACCTATTTATTTTTTGCAGACATAAAATTAATTAAACTAAGCACCCTCCGAGGTATTTACTTAAGCCTAATGGAACACGCGTAAATGTTAAGAGATTGAAGAGCGTCTCTAATCCCGATTTAGCCCCGTTTTCCTGACCTTTTTGCAAAAATGGAGACCCTTAAATGCACGAAAACACCCCTGGGATTCTCCCGTGAACGTTTTGCGGTCAAAACCAAGGGCTTAATGGTACGTTGACCTTTCATGCATTATGTAAGGTGGCTAAAACATTGACTCGTCTACCCTCTAAAGCCTACCTTCATCATCAATTATTAACCTGCTTAATTATGCTTAATTGCTTCCGGGATCGATTTGTGTCTTCCAATTGAAGCCACATGGCGGAAGCTACCTGATGAAGCCTTCTAGGCCGAAACCGGTCGTAGAATATCCGTTTTTTTTATTCTCTTCCTCATTTTCAACATTAAAATAAAAAAATGGTTTGGAAAATTGGCTTCTGTAGGTAAAAAGCAATTTAAAAAGAAAGTTTTATGATAAAATTTGAAATTATTCTTGACTTTTGTCTTACTTTTAAACTTTGACGTGCTCATTAGTTATTATAAACTTTCCAGTTGCCTGTCCCACAAAACTATCCACTCCAAACTTAACATTTAAAATTTTACATTTAAAGATGTTTCAAATGGTGCTTTTATGTTTGCCACAGAAAAAAAAATTCAGCTTAGGACTCTGTAAACATTTTACAGCAAGTACAGAGGAAGAAAGAGGGAAAAAAAGGGAGTAAAAAGTTGACTTCATTATTGTAATTTTATTAATTTAAGCGGAGTGGAGGGGTAGAGGTCTTATTAGTAGTCAGGACAAAATGTGTCAAACAGGGAAGGAGTCTGGGCCGCCTTTTCAGGATCCAATGTAAACTGGAGGAGACCTAAACGCGGAATTAACATTGTAAATGTACCCGGGTCGTTGCACACATGCCGTCTTTTCTCTTAGACCACGAATAGCCCATAGAAACGGACACTTTTTAGGTAAACTTTAGGCGTTTATTCAAAACGTTTTGAGGGTAAAATAAGACGCTAATGGACATCAATAAATGTTTAAAGGGTATGAATAACCAATGAAACCATTAATGCGATGCGTGCGCTATGTGGGGGGACATTAGCCTGACGAATTACGATCAAAACCTCCAACCCCATTTTACGCCTGAAACCCACAAAATATCATTACGTTCAATGAAATATTGAGTCATTACAAATTCGATTTATAATCTCCAACGAGGTGAAATGTCATATCCTTTTTCATTAATAATTAAACACTGAATTATGTTTTAAATTTTTTTTGTAAAAATTAATTACTGTATGAAAACAGAACCAAGTGGAAAAACATGACGGCTCAGGTCGATATATGCGTAATATGAGCAGGAAAACCTAATTTAAAATGTAAATGCAATAATAGGCAAACATCTTATTTATGAACCTTGCTTATTGATCTTGTAAAATGGAAGGAAGCCTTCCCCTGTTTTTGATGTTTGTTTTGTGGCGTGAGGCGCTTACCTTGTTTTAAGCTATGGCTCTTGCCCCATGGAGAAGGAGCGCATTGGTTACGGTAGGTTGTTGTTAACTTCGTTAAAGAATTGAGGCGCTCCGGGTACGAAGGGCGAACTCGACATCGGACAAATTTTTTTAAATTCCTTAAAGAAGTTATTGTGATACCCTCGACGTCGGGTTTTTGGGGAAGGGTCCTCCAGTTTTTTTTTCATTTTCAGATTCTAGACTCTTGGTGAATACACCCATATAATTTTTATGTTGAGTTCGCCATTTTTTCCCCTTTAAATACGTAAAAACCGAAACTTTAAAATACAAATGTAAGAATGAAACATCTGTTTTAATTCTTCCTACACAAAATAGTGTTCGGCTTGTAATGTCATAAATTTTGGTTTCTTGTTAAATACACACTAAATTATGTTAAAAAGGTCTTTAATTCTTATAAACCAAATTTAAAGATCTTTCATTGTAAGTCGGAACAAAATATCTCAAAAAAAAATTCTCTGGAAACACAAATTGAAATAATTGAAATTGACAATGAAAATTCAAGAATGAAAAGAAAATCAAAATTCAAGAATCAAAATGAAAATTCAAGAATCAAAATCAAAATTTAAGAATGAAATCAAAATTCAACAAGGAAAATTCCCGGTCAAGATTTCAACAAATCCATTGGTGAGGGATGGTCAAGATCGATTATTATATTATTCATACTTAATTGATATTATATTACCGTGTATTGGGCTAATATGGTCGTTTTTATTAAATCGTCTTATATGACTGAAGTATACTATCTTACAAGAAGATTTGCTTGGAGATAGGAATATTATTATCATTATCATTATTTTATTATACTACGATCAAGACTGAAGACATCCTATCAACACATTGGAATAGAACTAAGGAAAATTGATGAAACTTAATGAAGAAAGATGTTATGATGATTTTAAGAAAAATTATTGAAGAAAGAAGAAAGAAGTTAAGAAGTTCTTTTTATTCAATTATTCCTTCGAAATAATTGTCTCCAAAGCGGGGGGATGTAAGAATGAAAACATCTGTTTTAATCTTCCTCATACACAAAATTTTTCGGCTTGTAATGTCATAAATTTTGGTTTCTTGTTAAATACATGACACTAAATTATGTTAAAAAGGTCTTTAATTCTTATACAAATATCTCGAAACTACGTTTTGTCGAGTTCGCCCTTCGTACCCGGAGCGCCTCAATTCTAGGATGTTTTTTTCGGGGTTTTCAGCCAATCAAAAAGGTTTTTCAGTTTTTTATTGAAACCGACGCTTTTGGGCTTGTTGGCCCCTCTGTCAAGGCGAGAACTTCATACATCTCTGAAAATGATCGAGAGTAACAAAAAACAAAAAACATTTTAAATATAACGATAAAATATCAATTAATTTAAAAATAATTACTCACTCGGTCATTAATGGTCATTGAAAACCGTTATTTCAACATATAAATGTGGATTTCATAAAACAAATAAAATAAAATCTCCGTCTGTCATGAACTTTTGTAACTTACAATCATAAATTAATTTAAACAATTTTTTTTTATAAAACAAAAAAAGGTTATTCCTTAGAGTTCTATTTCTTAGAGTAATTCCTTAAAGTTCCTTAAAAAAGTAATTGTTTTACCCTCTTTGTCGGGTATTTCGGGGATCTGAAGACCTCCCAACTTTTTCTGCGGTTAGCCCGGGCCGTAGAATTTTCAAACACTTTACGGCCTCAGTTTTCAGCCGATTTTTACCAAAAAATTCAATCTCTGCTTTGGCAAAGATTTTGAGAGCGATTTATGAATTATGAAAAAATGGAGATGATATGTCTGTTTGAAATGTTAAAAAATACGCTTTTTATAACATAGAACCTAAGGCTCTTATTGGATGATGATATATACGGAAAGGGAAGTACATAATACCTTGGGTCTTTTCATGGCTCCTTAAGAGGTTTAAGTAAAGGAGAGTTTCAAGGAGCGTTTACCTTGAACGCCCACAAAACTATGCCATCGTGTAAAAACACCCCATAAGTAAAAGAAATCGAATTTCTTTATTCAAATGAGTTTTTAATGGAGTTACGAAAAGTTATTTGAGGGAATTTAACAAGGAATTCGAGAAACTAAAGGGGTTGTTGAAGAAAAGAGGAAGGGGATACTTATTACCTTATTTTTACGAAAAGGGTCGGGGTGTCTTCTCTTAGAGCTCTGCCAGTATGCTAATAAGGCTAAACTTGTTCAAGGGTGGAATGCCAGCTTGAGTTTATATACATAGCCCATCCCCAACCCATTTTCCTATTTCTAGAAAGCTCACATAATATAAGGAAATTTTACACGCAAACTTTTTAACTCGATTAATAGCCAAATTATAAGTTTTTAAACAAAAATTAATTTTTTTTTCTCCCCTCTAAAAAGGACATTGTAACATTTACTTTCCTATTAAGCGTCGGATGGGGGTCCATCCATTATTCTGTTATCTTTAATGGTAACAAATGCTTGTAATGCATTACAGAAGCCTTATCTTCGACACAGAGAATAATAAATTACGGAAACATATTCCGGATTGGTCTACCGCGAGAAAATTACCTGTTGTTTTAAAAAAAATCGAACAAGAAATATCCATCGTTAACTAGTTAAACTAGAAAACAAAGAGAAATTTCGCGAAAATTGATCTAATATTGTAGGGAAGAGGATATGGGCACTTGGTTGTCGACCGATTTCTTCAGTCTACGCTCTACTAGGCCCCCTTAAGGGCATATTTAACGGAGGAATTCCCCAGGCAGGAATCAAAAGGCCTTTCCCGGCCTCTTTCAAAGAAAAAAAATCCCTTTTTTCCTTAGTTTTTGGAAGGAGCCCTTTTTCAAAATTTTCTGACGTTCTGGATCCTTTCTTTAAGCTTCTAACCCCCTATTTATTGGATTTCTGGGAGTTTCCCAAGTCATTAGGCCAAGAAACCCATTTTATAACCGGATTTTCGACGACAAGAGCGCGCCACAACTGATTATTATTCAGCCTATTTCAGGAGCCACAATTTTAGTAGAAACTCTTCAATGAAATTTCGTTTCCCAAAATTTTGGGGAACGTTCCGCGTCTTCTCTATCCCTTGGGGGGTGGAATTGAGCCGAGGCCTGCCTCTCAATTTAAACTTTGCGAACTCTCCGAAAAATATCGTAAATACTCCATTGACTTTTCTACTCAACCTGGAGCCAGTTTTGTGAAATTCCCCACATGGGATCACTTTCTTTTCTTGACCAGATTTCGTTGGTAAAAAAAAAAGAAAAAATATTCTGACACGTTAATACTTGGCTGCGTTGCTTATTCGATTTGGACACTGCTCTAGGCTTCAGTTTTCTCTTCGTCGAACTTGAAAATTTCACTTCTTCTTTACGTCGGCCCAGAGTAAATCCTTTCAAAGGGAGAAGAGATGGGGAGAAAAAAAAGTAAGAAATCGAAAATGAAAGCATTTGTAGTTCTTTCTGTATTGGGAACGGTTCACAGAGTAAGTTCAAGTAAGAAACTCTGTCAATCTAAAAACTCTCAATGGACAAAACGAAAGAGGATTCATTCTACTGAAAAGTTCTTAGCCTCTGAAGTGCTTTTTTCCCTTCTTTCCCTCTCCTTCTCTTTCGACCCATTGGTCTTTATTTACAGGAATATCAACCTGAAGTTAATCAAAACAGCATCCCGGTTAACACGTTGACAAATAAAATCGAAAAAACGATGTAATCCTACAGTTTTTATGAAGTAATCTCCCTACTTCTGTGAAAACACAATAAAAATCCTTTTAAATTTTTTTCCAATCAAAATTCTTTCAAATCTTTATCCTCTTTTCCTCTTTTCAATGTAATAACCTTTTTTGTTTGAAGCCTATTTTTTAATTAAACGGATAAAGTTAATATATTCAACCTTGTTCAGGCGGGAGAGTGCGAGGGAATAAAGGAGAAAAGACATTGTAAGCCCGCAAATTAGGGTTTAAATATTAGATGACAAGTAAATCTCTCCCAAAGAGAGTGAACTTTTAAAAAAACAAATTTTCTTTGTAATGGGAATCTAATTAAATTTAGAAAGTGCCGAGGTTGTTTTACCACCCAAATAAACTTCTAAGGAGAGTAAAGGAGGGTCAGATTAAATTGTTTTTAGTGCTTAAGACTAAATTTTATTTTTATTTATTTTATTATTTTTAATCGATGTAAACATTGATTTGAGATAAAATGGCTCTTAAGGAGATTCTCCTGGGGAAAGGGTAGTTTAGTAGAAAAGTTTAAATTGAGAGAAAAAAATTTTACTCTGTCGGCAACTCTAGAGCTCCCCTAATATGTGAGGACGTGCAAATAGGTGAAATGAGACTTTAAGTTGGGAGACTGCAAATAAGAAGTTTTGAATTTATTAAATACTCTGTAATTTTGGGAGTTTTTGAGAGTAACTATGAATCACTAAACCAATTTCAAGGATGCCTACCTTAGGATTCGGTAATCTTATTCGCTGGAGGAAGGACGGTCGCCGACTGGCCCTTACTTTCAGAAAGGAAACTTGAGCTTAATGCAAAAAAGGCTCTCTTTTCTCAACCTTAATATGGGAAAAACTCAATTCATTTCAAACCCCGATTGATGCTCCCAACATTTCGATTGATCAAATTAAAAAAATTGTTGGCATTAAGCAATTTATTTACCAATATTTTTACCAAACTGCCTCAATTTATAAACGAAGCAATTTTTATAAAACGTTTATTGTCACGATATTTTCCGTCACGCCAGACGTTTATGTCATCATGAAATAAAAGCCTTTTTTTTTTACTACCTGCCTAAAAAGGAGAATCGCTCGTTCGTAAAAAGGTTTAACCCATCCCGCTTATAAAAACGAACAAATTTGAACCTCGGGAAATATTTTCTAACAGACCGATTTCGATGAAAGGGGTTTTTTGATCAGGTTTAAAATGAAGTTAAACTGATGTAATCTCGGTTTTCAACCTCCAATTGGGGACAAATTTATGATTTTTAGGCCCAAATAGAGAATTTGTTTCCGATTTTTGCAAAGCGTAAAGGATTAATAAATGATTTATTTATCACATTAATATTTGAATCATGAAAACAAACAGTTCAACTTTTCAAATACGTGATTAAGCTCTTTCGCGGTTGGTTTGAAAAAATAAAAACAAAATTACGTTCATCTACATACCTTTCAGAATTATTGTTTACGAAATAAACCCCGGATTATGTATTTACATTCCACATATTACCGCAACATAAAATAAAAAAACCGAAAATGGTGAAAATTATCAAATTTTTAGTTATATCTAAAATTGTTTAAATAAATAACCTAAGACTGTCCGATTTTATTTTTTTGATGTTAACACGATTACAGTGACTAATCATGACAAGTCCGAAAAGGTTTCTTTTTCCTTGACTTTTTTTTTCTCCCTTCAGTGTCTTTTCTCGAGTCCTTTTGCCCTGATCCCCGCTTTAGTGGGAATAGGGGTGGCGAAGGGCGGGATCGCCTCTCGGGGTGGGCGGTTGTGAAACCCAGTCGCGTCCCGACCTTTGCCAAGTTAGGATCCCAAAACAACCGTGAACAAAGAAGAAAACCCCCCTCCCATTTCCTTCGTTCTAATTTTTTTTCTCTTCAAAATTTAACCATGGTCAACAATTTTAACGTGCTGTGTGAAATGTGATTTCAGAAAAAATGTTTTGGTTTAAACCATGTTTTCTACTCTTCGCCAACGCTCTTGCTACAGGTAATTTTTTTCAAAATTATATTTTTGAATTTTGAAACAAACTATGGACCCATCTTTTCTCAGAAAAAAAATTTTGAACCCCATTGCATTTTAAAAAATCGGTGCCTTTATACCCAGATTGGACTTTTCAGTTAAAATTTTAAACATGTACGAATAATTTGAGTCTTGAACATCGGGAGAGAAGTTAGGAGTAGTAAACTGGTCGGTCTCGTCCACCTAACCGCTTCGTGCCGTGTCAACTGCCTCCCCTACCCGCCCTTTCTGGTACAATTCAAGTCACGTTTTTCAGATTGTTAACTTTTGCAGTTGTTTTACTCATCCGACCGGGATATTAACTTTATTTAGTGCATTGTCGTGTTTGAACTTCGACCTCTTTCAATTAATTGAAATTAGGAAATTGTTTATTTAATTTATTTTTCGATGTTTAAAAAGCTTTTTGACGTATGTAAAAAAATTCAGACATGGTTAGCTGAATGTAAAATTCAAAATGGATGATGGAAATTAGTGTTCGGTTACGTTTCATCAGGCGTGCCAACATTATAGAGGTCAATTTTTTTTTGTTCACAACGTACCTACCATATGGTTGCATATTCAGATAGTATTTCTGGGGAAAAAAGGTGCATTAAGATTTTAGCTATTGAGGGAGAGCTGTGCCAAATTTTGCGTAAGATTATTGATTCAGAGACTTTTTTTTTTAAGTCGCACTTTTAAAAGCGAACTTTTCAAAGTTTGTAAGGATGTTTACTAAACAAAAATGGATCTCGCCCAAACTCAAAAGTTGAGATGTAGCTCCGTCACGGTTGATTAAACTTCTGGGACCCACTTAGAACTCCACGGGACGTCGAGAACTGTCAAGAAGTCTGTACAACCTAATTAGAACAAGTTTTAGACGCTTTTGTCCAAAACAAATTGTCAATGGCATTGCTATAATACCTTCTCAAGCCTTAAAAACGAGGAGAAAACCCTCTAAATGGAAAAGGCCGCCCATTTTAAGCGCTTTTAAAATGTATGCCCGACTCTCCCTAATCTTACACGTACACAGAAACTCCGTGAAAATAAACAGGTTGAACTTACTCGTTTTCATTTAAGCCAGTTTAATAGATTTTAATTTCATAGCTTTAATTATGACTTTATAGTTTGCATTATAAGGTCTAGTCAAACAATGTCCCCTTTGAAATACACCAGTTCTGAAGGGGATATTGACTACAATTTAGCCAACGTAATTGGAATGAAAGGCAATCATAATATTGACTAATTATTGGACTTCAAACGTTTGCTTATTTTTAGAAAATACACAATTTTATCTTCGGTAAAAATACTTAATTAATAAACTTTATTTATAATTTTTGGAATCAAGAGTTTTAGGAAGTTTTCCAGGCCCCATAGGATCAAAGCAATTAGTGGTCTGTGGCGCCATAAGCTTCGTCAATTTTAGTCACCTCAAATTATTTACATTTTAATTCTTATTGCGTGTGTATTCCGCAAGGGGGGTGATTTTACTATCAAATAATTAACTAATAGTGGAGGAAGAAAGTGATAACGGGTATCTCACGACGCGTTTCGGCTTAAAAAGCTCGTCAGGTGAGCTATTCCCTCTATCACAATCATTTCTATCTTTTCACTGTGCCCCTATCTTCTAGAGATTTAGTGGATACAGCGGGAAGCCGGAAACAGTCTGCCTAAAGCTTACCGCCGCCACCGTTCTCCAAGAGATAGAGCCACTCACCACCTCATTATTGGTTTTTCATTTTTATGGCAGGTTGCTGTCATGGCAATACTCTACCTTTACATTTTAATTCATATTGCATGTGTATTCCGCAAGGGGGTGATTTTACTGTTTGTTTCCGGCTTCCCGCTGTATCTACTAATCTCTCGGAGATAGGGCACAGTGAAAAGATAGAAATGATTGTGATAGAGACTAGCTCTCCTGACGAGGCTTTTTAAGCCGAAACGTGTCGTGAGATACTCGTTATCACAGTCATTTCTTCCTCCATTACAGTCGACTCTTGCTAATTCGAAACTCGATAATTCGAATTTTTCGGTAATTCGAACTTCTTAGCCTTTGGTAAATCGAGAAAATCCTTTGTATTTGGATACGCTCGATAATTCGAAACCATTTTTCTCGAAAAGACAGAGTAAAACGTTTTATAATTCGAAATTTTTCCTTTCCAACGTTCTATAATTCGAATTTCAAGTTTTATCAGGAATCATTTTTTCTATGTCTATTAAAAATAAGTGTAAAAACGCTCAGTATTTCGAAATTACTTTTTTCATAACGTTCTGTAATTCGAATTTTCGTTTGTTTTTTCTCACTCTTCCAGAAGCGTTTGGTAATTGGAAATATTTTTTCAGCCTCTCAATAAATCGAACATCTTGTTAATTCAAAAACTCAATAATTCGAAATTTTTTTGAGGTCCCTTGGATTTTGAATTATCGAGAGTCGACTGTATTTGTAAATTAGTTGATAGAAGTTATTGTGGCACCAGAATATCTTGGTCTTTCCTGGAACCTGCTCGGCAGCAATTTTCATCCTATTTTACCAAATTTCTAACCTTTGATGTTGAAAATGGTGACATTTTTTCTTTTTCTCTATTTGAAATTCAGCTTGTATCTGACGGTCGAAAGTTAGTTGATTAGCCGTACATAGAATTTATTGTCATTTTTTTTTAATTTGGCTGTTTGCGTCTCTTCTAACCTTAATTTTTTCTACTTTGAAACTAATTATAAATTAAAAAAAAAAATCTTTTTCCTCTTCTTTTCAGAAGTCCCAGCGGGGACAGCTTTAAACCAGTCTTTTATTTTTATCTTAAGCTTCTTTTTATTATACTTAAGGGAATTAATATTTTTATTAAATTAGGTAATTCTATTTTAAAAACAAAATGATGTTACCAATCTAGAGATAATTAAAATTAATCAACATAATATTTTTTCTGCCCCGAGGGATATTAAAACGGGTTTTTCCTTTCAAACATTTTTGTTCTTCTCATTTTTAATAATGTATGCAATATATTTCCATCAATGAAATTAAACCAGAGGTATTCCCCAATAATGGATTAAGTAGATTCGAATTTAAAGCGTAGTCTCGGGGAACATAACCGCACTTTGGGAATAACCGCTCTCCCGGAGTTTCGCCCACTACCCCGTAAATGTTACTTAAGGGCCTGAGTTGACCAAAACGTTCGTGGAATACTCCGGCGTAATTATCGTCATTCTGAACCTTAAATAAACGGTTTAAGTTTTCAAACTTAAAAGTGTTGAAACTAATTGCAGCTCAAAACAAAAATTCGAAGAGAAAGATTCGTAAAAATGTTCAATGGCAATTTTGGTTAGAAAAAATGGATCAAAATCACTTAAATGATAAGAGCTAGCGGCGACGGAACTTTCTCATAGTAGAAAAAGATTTTTTTTTTAAATTTATACGTAGAAAACATGATAGTCTTTGCTCAGCAAGTACTCACGAAACGGGCGTGAACAGCTCGAATTTATCCCTAGGTAATATTGAAATTTTCAATAAATTCTATAAAAAAATCTCTCGATGGAATCACAATTTTCTGTGTGATAAAATTTTGTTTGAAAAACATTAATTAAATCATAGACAATGGAAACCTTTTATAACTAATTACAATACTGGTCTCGCTTGAGGTTTTTCCTTTGTAAAATGTCACAAATAAATAAAAAAGAAAAGAAAAAAAAGAAGGGTCCTCCGGACTCGAATATCTCCAATTCCGGGACACAATGCTTTTTTCTCGGTGGAACAAATGTCTTTTCCTTTCTCCAATGATGGACAAAAGATCCTTTTTACGTCTGCAGTTGATCTATTAAAATGATTAAATGATCAAATATGCAGACGTAAGTTTTCTATTTAATTACATTAGATGTTATTTTTGATATCTCAGCTTTCAGGTATTCTCCGAGGGTCATTATAATAACCATAGCAACATAACCCTTTATCCCTTAAACTCTCTCTCGTTATAGCTAAATAAATTGTTATTGTCTAACGTTATCTCCTGAATCTCTTTTTCTATTGTTTATAAGAGTCTGTAGGGGATTATTACATGATGCTGAGATAGAAAAGTGAAGTTATTTTCACACCTAATTTAACCGGTTTTTGTAATATTGGAAGGCTTTTAAAGAAAATGTTCGTGATTTTAGGAGGTAACCCATTTTTCTTTAAAATAATAAAGTTATATTGTCGCTCTAACGTAATTTTGCTTCGTTATAAAATAGCGCTGTCGCCAATTTATAGGCAGAAATTTTTCAGCCGCAAAATAGGTACGTGGTTTAATTTAATACAATTCCTTTTTCCTCCCCCATCCATTGTGAAAAGCGTAAAACTCGGACCGTTAGAAATCTGTGTCAGCATCCCAAGTAGGACGGAAGGGCAACTTTTTGTCCTCGTGTCCAGAATTCACCTCACGTCCTCGATTGGATTGGAATCACTGCAACCCGAGAACAACATTTCCATGAAATTTTTCAAATATAAAAAAAATAATGATTATATTGTTAAAAGTTTTTATAAATTACCTAAGGCAGATCATTAAAAGTTAGAGGTTTCTTTAGTTCCCAGGGTGGGAATTTTCTACGGCATTCGACATTAGTAAAAGGAACCTAATGATATCGTGAAAGTTTTGCGGTCCGAAGAGCCCGAAACATTAACTATATTAAAGGGTGAGGGGTATAGAGGGCTCTACCGAGTGAAATATCGGTGCTATTAGCAAATTAGTTTATTCATCCCCCTGAGGATTCCTTCGAGTCCGTATCCTGGGAAAAGTATAAAGAATATTTCAACCCCCTCCACTCCGAGTACAGTTTGAATATTAAAACGGGCTACTTGATGGCTCCATACAACAAAGAAAGTACGCCATTTGTTTTCCCGTGCATAATTTCACACGCAATATATCCTCATAATTTTTTTAAAATCGTTATAAATATTCTTGAGCCCTTTTTGACAAAGCAACCCCACAATTTTTGTTTTAAAAAACGTTTTATATCAATCAGAGTTATTTCTTTGGGAATAAAATTTAAGGCATATTCTCGTGCTTTTAACTCAAGCTTAACCCGAGTTAATCCGTTTTTCATTTCCTATGCTTCTCGGTTTTCCTGCCGGCAATACGGATTTTACCACATCTTTTCTCGTTCTCCTCGATCTTTAGGCCAAGTTTCCCATTTTAAAGGATTTCAGAGCGTTTCTCTTGATTTGTTGGCCGCTATATTTCATTTTTCACCTGAGTTTCGTGCGTCTTCCTCGTTTCCCGGCTAATAAATAAAATTTTCACCACATTTTTTTACGTTCTTCTCGATCTGTGCGCCAAGTTCCCATATCAGCGGATTTTTTTAGCATTTTTTTCGGCTGTTATAACCGTTTTTGCAGTCTTTTGCTAGGCCCTTCGCCAGGATCCTTGAGCATTAGACCCTTACTTTCTTTACACCCAGGATACTTTAGTTTTTCAATTTTTTTTCCAGTGTATGTTTATTTTCAATAATATTAGTTTAACAGTAGATACCGTTTATGCTTAGAGTTCCGGCGAAGTTTTTTCGGCACAGCTGGATTAAACCCCATTCCACCGATGTTGTCCCAACCCTACGACCACCACTGTTGATTTAAAGGCAGAGTATAAATAAACACTTTTTCCCTTCTAATTAATAGTGTTTTTATCAATTTTTAAAATCATAATAAATATGGCATAAAATATCATATGTATTCCGTTTGGTATCTTTTTTTGTGGCATATGGGGTGTCCGTGGGAGACGGTGACAAATATGAATAATCACACAAAAAGACATACGGCATGGTAGGCTCCGCTACCGTCTGCCGGAGAACAGAGACAAAAACAAAATTCGTTACAAGAATGACTTTCAATTAGTTTACTCGTAATTAAACTCATTTATAAGTTCATGTCTGTAAGTAAGAGCATGCTTGGCATATTGTATTAAAGAGGGGGGAGGCTTATTTAGCATTATTATTAGTTCCGAAATATTTAATTTTGATTTATTTAGATAAAGCCGACGGAACTCGGCCAGAATCGAGCACTCGGCCAGAAAGTGGAAGGAGTCTTCTAAGGCATGATCGTTACAAAGCGAACAAATGTTGATTTTATTGTCCCTAAGGGGCGAAGAATTTAAATAAAATAGCTGACATCTCAACTTAAAGGCCCATCGGGCTTGGAATAGAGTGGGAAACGAGTGTTCGGTTGGGTTGAAAAGAGGTTTGGATGTGTTGAGCCGGGGGTAAAGTAGGAATCTAGACGAATTTATAGCTTGGCGAGAGCAAGAAGCTCTGTGACGGGACCGAAGAGCGATCTCAAGCTCCTTAAAGCGAGGGTTCCAGCCATCCAATCTTGTTAGAGCAAGATCAAACGTCACGTTACACTCCCCATATAGTGTCCGCAGAGCAGTGAACCAGGAGAGATTGTGTTTCATACATTCCAAAGCAATTATTTTAGGGAGGCGAGTAGGTGGAAGGGAGAGGATTTTGGATATGTAGGAGACATGCAATTTCAAGGTGTGTAAAAAGGTCAGGTCGACTCCGGTTTCGAGATAAATCATATAGTTCGGGGTGAAATTAGGAAGACTAAAAAGCTTACGAATAAAAAACCTTTGAAAGCTTTCCACTTGCTCGAATCGCTGGAAGCCCCAAGATTGACATGCATAACATAAAATTGCTCGACAAACTGTTAAGAAGATTCTAAACTTAGAGCTGGTGGAAATTTGAGGGTTAGAAAAGAGACCAGACCAAATGTAGTTTACTGCAAATTTGCATGTGTCAATCTTTTTTTGAAATGCGAGGTCAGGGAGAGTTGAGGGGTAAAAATGACTCCAAGATACTTATATTCGTTCACGATTTCCACAGGGCTTTTTTGGAAAAACCAACGTTCGTTTTTTGCCCGTCTACCCCCATTACTAAAAATCATTATTTTCGACTTGGCGAGATTCACTGACAGCTTCCACTTGTCGCAGTACTTTTCGAGCTCATCGATATTCTTCTGGAGCGTAACTGGGTAATCTGAGAGAATTATAATGTCATCGGCGTACATAAGTATCTTCACGACAGTTTCACCACAACGGGTCCCATAATCAAGGCAAGGCGGCAAATCGTCTAGAAAAAAAAAAAGGAGAGGGCTCAAGACACAGCCTTGCCTAACGCCGGTACCAACCGAAAAATACTCCGTGATTGAATCTAACCCTTTGACAGCCGACTCTGAGCAAGCGAAAAGCGATCGAAGCACTTTTATTATTTTGGTCGAAAACCCAACTGGGAGAGCTTATAAATCAGGGCCCCTCTATCGACACAGTCAAAGGCAGATTTTAGATCTACAAAGAACGCATATAATTTTTGGCCTTTCTTGGCTAGACGTAACTTCACGAGGTTTGACAAAGAAAAGACATGATCAGAGGTAGAGTAGCCCTTTCGAAATCCAGCTTGGGCCTCTGATAATATACCATTTGTCTCAACGAAAGATTCCATACGTTTGAGAATCAGTGAAGCAAATATTTTCGCGCAAGAATCTATGCACGAGATACCTCTGTAGTTTGCTGGGCTGTTTACATCTCCCTGTTTATAGAGCGGGTAAATAATTGATTGACTAAATGTTAGGGGGTTTCTCCTGAGTCGAATATTTGATTGTAGAATCTCAAAAGCATTTTCAGAAACCATCCGGAGCAAATTTAAAGAATTCATAGGGGACCCCGTCTTGCCCAGGAGTTTTTTTCATTTTTCAATCCTGACAGTATACATTTAAGTTCTTCCAAAGAAAATGGACGGTCCAGCTCTTCGTTGAAGACCTGATCAAACCTACCCTCTAGGGTTATAGGGTCGTGATGCGGGTTCAACAGGGTTTTGAAGTGCTGAAACCATTTTCCAGAGAGATGTTATTCCCTTTATTCGAGTTTCTATGCTTGAATTTGTTCGCTAGTAACCAAACTCCTTCGAATCCTTAGCCTTGGCGAGATTATCAATACTAAGTTGGAAGTACTCTTTTTTTCTTTTTACTGCACAACGCTCGAAACCCTCGGTTACAGGATAGAAATGCCCTTCGTGCCATATCTGAATTCGTTTTTCGAAATAACCTCAAAAGAGCAAAGGACCTATTTCTCTGCGCTAAACATTCGGCATCGAACCAGGGATTTTTACGTTTGAATAACTTAGAGCAGTTGGATGTCGAGACGGGCCATGCGGATTTGATTGTGGATTCAAAAAAATCAGAAGATTGAAGAGAGGCCTCGCTTTTATGGTCATCAGATGGGATTAACCTGTTCAAGTGACAAATATCTGAGCAGCCAAAAGCCCTTCTAAGAATTCCCCAAAGGACACGGGTCGTCCCAATGTCGGCGATATTAACCCTCCCACGAGAGAAACAAAAGTGGTCCGCATATTATATTCTTCCCCTTACCCCTTCACACTCTCTCGCTAAAAAAAAACCACTTTTTCTCTCTCACTCTTTCCCAACTTCCCCGTCACGGCCCCTCCTGTCAAGAAAGAACTTTCTTTCAGAGACACCAAATGTGCCAACCACTCTTTTTGAAACGTGAATTTCATATCTACGTCATTTCCACTCGGAATATTTCATTTTTAAATAAAATGGACGAAATTTTTTTTTCTTAAAAAATATACACAGCTAGATAAAATGTTACAGTTTTAGAATCTTGTTGGCGTTTGTACGACGACAATAAACTGCCTTTTTGTTTGCCAGTAGTTTCGCCCACCCCTCGACACCCTTCAGCAAACTTCATTTTCCGAGAGCCCTTTATTGAAGAAGCGAGAAAGCTGATACAATTCAAAACTTTATCGACACTATACCTTCCATAAAGTTTTTCACCGAATATATAAAGAAACGTAGTTATTCAAGTAGGTAAGGTTTTGTATTTAAGCCTCTGAAATTCCATTTATTTAAATAAAACTCTGATGTATCGTTCTGCCCAGTTTCTAAAGGAAAATATGGACATCGATTATAAGTTAGCTTTTTAAATTGCAATTTCAACTCAAAAATAGAGATATTGTGATACACTCGAAAGATGAGTGTACCCGAGCACGTAGGGTCTAAACGACCCATTGTAAACTCTTTAAAAACTCCCTTCTATCACTTTTAAATTTCGAAATTCAATAATTTTTTTTTTCTCCCGAATACTTTAAGTGGAAAATCAGATTAGTTAAACGTCCAAACATAATTATCTAAAGTAAAAACAAAATTAATTAACTTAGTTAAGGATTGATCGATTATCTTGTTTAACTTAGTTGTCTACTAAATTTCACAGGGAGCTAAGTTTCCCCCGTTCTGCCTCCTACGATATAGTCCACTTGAATTATGTATTTTAATTTAATCCTTTCGCGTTTATACAAATTAAAATACACAGATTTAGAATAAAAATTCAAATAAAGAATTTAAAAGTTTGAGGACATAAATCGTTAAGTTTATTATTAGCATCACGGTAATTACGAAGGAGCCCATTAAACGCGGCCGTTTTAATAGAATTACATTCGATTACACCCTTGAAACTGTTTCGTTTTAAAACATGAAAGTCAGAACATTTTTTTTGAAACACGCACATTTCTAATTCTCCCGCCCGTTATCGAGAAGCCAAACAAAGTAATCATTATCCTTTTTCAACGCCGAAAAATCGATTAGTCGATGTGATTTAATTATGTACTTCTCAAATTAATGAAGCCAAAAAAGGAAAAGTAATTATGAAAAAATATATTTCGTGTTATTGAAATATTTTATGACATGATTATAATAAAATATTATGCTATCATTCACGGGATCTGAAAAGCATTGTTCTTATAATACTCAGAGGAAGAGAACAAAAATAAATAATTCCACGATATTAATTATGCTTGATGTCTACGTTTTGAAGTTTCATGGACAATGAGACAATAATTTTTAGAGAAATGCCAGGAGTCCGGGAAATGCTTGATAAAAACCGCTGGAAAAAAGGAAGGAAACCCGGAAAAAACTGTTTTTTCCCCCTTCTTTTTCCTTTATGTTAACTGAATAAGGAAAATGGCGTCCGCCACGTTTTGACCGGTAAAATGGGGCCGCTTGCTAAAAAGTTAGGAATCTGTGAAAACATTGGTACTTCTCTTTCCTTGAGAGTAAGAACTCCTCCGAGTATACAGGGTGTCCGGAAACACATGGCAAGCGTCTGGGAGAGCGTTAAAAAGGTTTTACGAAAAAAAGTTAAATGTAAACCCCCCTTAATTTAAATCAAAGAATTTGATGGTGTAGTTTAAAATCCGCCTGGATATACAGGGTGTCCCAGACACAACCTAACTTCGTTATTTCAAATGAGAACCCCTATTTTTTTTCAGATTCGTAATCTACGCAAAATTTCAAGTAGATTTGAGTACTCATATGACATTTTGGACAACTTTTAAAAAATGTCAAAATTTAGCGTTTTTTGCGCTAAAATCCGTTAAAATTGACCTAGGACTCGTTTTTTTTTTAATTCCACTTATTTTTTCCCGAAGAATCCAACTGTCTCAAATTTGAGCATCTTCGCATTCTGCATCACGAGATTTCGTCGCTAATGGCCTTTTTTCAAGTTAAACCCAAATTTAGTTCAAAATGAAATTAGCATTGTTGAAATTTTTTTGACACAAAAAGACTACAGCGTCTTTTGTGCATCAAAAAAAATTCCTCAACAAGTGCTAATTTCATTTTGAATAAATTTGGAGTTAAACTTGAAAAAAGGCCATTAGCGACGAAATCTCGTGATGCAGAATGCGAAGATGCTCAAATTTGAGACAGTTGGATTCTTCGGGAAAAATAAGTGGAATTAAAAAAAAAACGAGTCTCCTAGGTCAATTTTAACGGATTTTAGCGCAAAAAACGCTAAATTTTGACATTTTTTAAAAGTTGTCCAAAATCGTCATATGAGTACTCAAATCTACTTGAAATTTTGCGTAGATTACGAATCTGAAATAAAAAATAGGGGTTCTCATTTGAAATAACGAAGTTAGGTTGTGTCTGGGACACCCTGTATCAGGCGGATTTTAAACTACACCATCAAATTCTTTGATTTAAATTAAGGGGGGTTTACATTTAACTTTTTTCGTAAAACCACTTTTTAACGCTCTCCCAGACGCTTGCCATGTGTTTCCGGACACCCTGTATAGGCTAAACCCACACCGTCCAGTCTTTCAGAATAGTGCATTTTACTCAGAAAAACTTCTAGACAAGGGATTTTGAAAAACTGTGTATGACTGTAGGGTCACATGGACCTTTCTTCTAAGGGGTCTAAAAGACCCCTCATAAAAAACAGGACAAGGAGATAATACAATATCATATTTGAGAAGCTTATAAAAATTACTACTGAGAGTGCGAAATGCGTGAACCCTTGAAATCTCGATTTAAAATTTAAAAAGAGCTTTCTATCTCGCTCGAAAAGAAGCTTTCTCTTCTTTTTTCTATGACAAATTCAAAATTCTGGCCTCTAATGTAGTTTGTTTATATCACATAATTTAACCTTTCATCTTAAATATTTCTTCTCGTATCAAAATTTGATTTAAAACCATCCTTCCGTATTATACGCTATGAAGAGAAACTAAATAAAGTTTTTCAAACTCCCCATAATTCCCAAGGTGGAATATAAATCATAATTTTCTTTCTTTTTTTAAAAAAACTTCTCTCTCTAGATTAAAGTTTTAAAAAAATTTTAACTCCCCCATCTTAAATTCGCAAATTGATTTACAAGGGAGGGTGGTTTCATTTCGCCTTCAACCTTCTACTTCAACTCTTTTTTGGTGAAGTTATTGTATCCTGCGGTCGGACAAAGCCACCTGTGAGTGATTGCCCTTTGTCTACCGTAAATCCAATATGGTTTATCATGGAGTTGATATTGCGGCTTTTTCTCAGTAGCTCCTTTATATAATAAACATTCGTATATTTCAATAAAATTTAATTAAATTATTATATCAAAATTCACTGTTTCTGGGATAGAAGCAACACAAGTTTCAACATTTGAAATTATCAATAAAGCTAATTTCTAATTTTCTCTTCATATAAAAGTTAAAGACAAAAAAGGTAAAAGGGGTGAAAGTAGTTGGCCTCGATGGAAAAACATTAAACGACCTAAGAGCTTCTAGGCTTTCAAATAAAATGTTAAAAGCCTTCACAACTTTTTCAATGACCTCAAAAAGGACTTTTGAGATAGACATATATTTTATAAAGTAGATTTTATTTAAGAAAAAACTTTTACATCTTTTATAAATAATATATTCAAATAAGCACACTGTTTAGAATCAATAGAAAGCGTGTAATGGCAGGGGAAGAAAATAAAATTATATAGCCCGTTGACAGAACCCAGACAAACCAACAAAACGGTTAGAGGATAAATAATTCATACTGAGGAGAGAATGGCGTAGGAGAAAAAAGGAAAACGTTTCATATTCTTTATTCTGATTCTGATTGAGGAAAAGGTAATTTAAAAAACATGAAGGAATAAAAATGTTTATAAAAGGGATCTCTCGAATTTTTTTTTTCGAGGTCGAAATCATTTTATCGGGGATGTAAATGGGTCACATTTTACTGGACACTTGGAATCCAATATCCTGGCTCCCCCAGAACGGATTGAATCTTTCTTCTTACCAAACCTTTAACAACATTTTTTTCCATTCAAAATAAACAATTCTTTAAATTTTTAAAAAATTGAACTGATTTTAGGCCGTACTTTTAAACCTTAAACCAAAAGTACCTATATCCAGAAATCAATTTTTTGTTCCTTAATGTTTTAAGGTTTTAAGTGAAGATCAAGGATTTTTTCTTCTATTAGAAGGAAAAGATCACTTCAAAGGAGGTTAATAATTTCGAAAAAACAAGGATTTCAAGGAAACCTTGAGAAAAGGGTTTCTTAATGCTTTAATTTGTCTCAAACTTAATTTGTGAACAAAAAATTATAAAATTTTTAGTTAAGCCATCAATTTTAAAACCTTCAAGAGTAACTTTTGAATAATTAAAGCCGCTTAAGTAAATTTACAAGATACTAATTTCTGTCTCATTTCGGGATAGTTTTATATTGTTTCTTAAATTTAGGATTTGGGACGAAATAGACGAAATTAGATTTACCAATATGTTCGTCCCTGAAAGATAGGCGAGATGGTAAAGTTTAATTAATTCGGGGGTGTGTTTAGAGTGGAAGGAAATCGCACTAATTGAAACTCACTAATTGGCGACTCAGATGTAACTAACCGAAACTGTTTATGTCAAAGGTTTTTCAAATCCAAAAAGTCTAGGAAACGTCGTAAACACGCGAATGGGAACATCTTAATTCCATGATGGATGATCTCAGAAACATTTTTTTTTCCTTCGAGGAATATGTCGCTTATTCAAATCCACTTGTAAATCACGCGAGTATCGATTCCTTTCCAGATTTAAAAGTAAAATCCCTCCTCTCGGAAAATCGTTCTGGTAATTGCACGTTGCAGAAGTTAACGAAGACGTTGAATTTTTCCAGTTTATCATTTTAAATTATAGGTTTGAAATTCATCAAAATGGGCAACCTTGTTTCGCTAAAAAGAAAAGAAGTTAATTTTATCAAATGTAAATTTTGCATTTTTTAACTAACTCTAAGTTATTGTGACACAATAGTCCCGCATAGGAAACGTGAATTTTTTTAATACATAGTAGGTAGGAGAAATTTGGGCCATTCACGCCTTCTCAGTGTGGCCTGTCTATGCCAAAAGTTTAATTTTTTCTACCTTGTTTTTGATTGTGGGGAAAAACTATTAAATTTTCCTTATTGTAGTTCCCGACGATCTATATCCTGACTAGCCCTTTTGTGTAACGGCAATAATAGAAACTTACTTTTTCCCCCTCTTTTGACATAAAAGCGTCGTTTTTGAGCCTAAACCAACAACGTGAAGTATCCTCCGAAAGAAGTGGTTGAATGTGCAAATATTGGACACTTCAATCAGAACGCTTAAAATCTTTTACACTGTTTTACTCAAAATTAACGCTTTTAAAGTTTACAGAAAAAAAAGAAAAATTCTTATAAGTGACAGGGAAGTCTAATAGAAAGTTATAGTACCCACACGAACAAAGGCTCTTTCACTTCAATAATTAACAAAATCTTGTTTTCCTGTCAGAATGTACTTTTAGTTTTAAAAAGGGGTTCCTTTGATGTTAAAAATGTTACGTGAAAGCTTCTATTCCCTTTTTTTCTATAAAAAATATTACCCATTAAAAAATTTATTGTTTTTGCCCTTAGAAAATTTCAAGTTTTAATTTTTTTTAATGAAAAGTTGAAGGAAAAGAATGTCGGAGAATGTAGGATACAAATCTTGAGGGCATAATCAAGATTTCTCTGGATGCCTTCATTTGCATTTAAACGAACATTGGAACTCATCTCGTCATTACCATGATTCTTAGTAATCACAAAAAATTTTTTCCCTTGTTACCTACTGATAGACATAAAAAATTGCTTTTGAAAAGATTTCCTTTCTTTCAGAAAATAGCCCTTTTTTTTAATAGCCGACAAAGGGGTTCTGGTACTTTGCTTAGGGCTTAGGAAATTAGTTGAAAAAATGAAAATCCGGTGAAAATTGTGGCTGGGAAAACATGGCCTGGACGGAGCTAGACTCAAGATCGATAAAGTCAATTTGACCCCATTTCTCCCGTTTCCGAAAACCATCTCTCGAGAGTATCGCAGTAGTTATTTTTAGAGTTTCAAATTTATGTTTTCTTTTTCAGTCTGCATTTTAAATAGGTAATAATAATATTTTTTGGGAATAACAAACAGTTTTTCCTCTGAAAATAAAACTAATTAAAATAAACGAAGAAAAGAAATCATCTAATAAAATAATGTTTTCGTAATTATTTTAAGATAATAATTAATTAAAATAGCTTTGTTTGTTAATAATTAAAAGTTGTAATTTTTAAACATTTGAGTTGGAACATCCATGACTCGATAATGTTAGCGGTTCTGTGACGTTTTTATCAATTTAGGTTTATCGGTTTGATAAAGTGATGTGGTGAATAATAAACGTTTTAGAGCATTGTGGCTTCCCAGGAGAGTTACAAGTGTCTGTAAGAAAGGGCGAAATCTTGGAATCGGAGTGTAGGGTCGGATATTTGTGGGAAGAATCTCTCCTGAATAGTGTATAGGAAAAGCCTCGGCCATGAAAACCCCTTTCCACTCTCAGAATCACTTCCAAGGTGCCTTTTAAGACGAACAATAAAAATTCAACTCAGGCGAAATTGACTGTTCGAGCCCTTAATCGGAAAAGTAATAAAGTAGACGTTCAATTATCTAAGTTTGCGAATAGAAGTGAAATTGTGTGGTTTTATATAGGAAACGAAGTGGGGGTCTGGTATGTAAAAGGGTCTCGTTTCTTTTAAAACAAGGCTATAAACTAGGCCTATAAACATTACGGGTATACTCAGAGACGCTTTTATGGAACAAGAAATAAATTGCTTCAAACAGCTTTTGCTTCCCGGTTTTGTCTCTAATTGGTTCGTTTCAACGGCCTAATCGTTGAGAATCGCATTTTCGGAAAAGTGAGGTAGAAAATGGATAGATTAGGACGTATCGCCAGGGGAAGGGTTTTATAGATGAGAGTTTCGGGATTTGACGTCGGTACGGGAGGGCATCGGTCTCCTGTCGCCTATGGGCGGGCCGAGAGTAACGAGATAGCCCAAGCCGCAGATTGAGAAGATAAACCCCACGCACTCCGTCTGTAATTTTAGAGATCCACTTCACCCTTTTCGAAATATCCGTCATGCGATAGCCTTCTAGGCACCTCCCATTCGTCAAGATTGAGGAAATTTATTTATTTCGATACTCAACTTTTTTATGGACTTGGGAAGGTTTTTCAAGCGTATTTTAACAGTTTATCAAAACTTTAAGGAGAGAACGAGGTTTGAATTAGGAGCGAGGATTGGGGCGAGATGTGAAGGTTCTCCCCTTCTTCCTGTCCGGATAAATCTGTCTCCTCTGAATAAATTATAGAGGCCGTCTTCTTTTATTCCCTCCTTTTTACGCCTTAAAAGAAAGCGCCTTTGTTTTACTCTACTTTATTAAGTAGTTCCGTGTACGTAAGGGGAAAATATTTAAAATTTATACTACATTTTAGCCATCAAAGGCTCTTCTCCGGATCGAGGAGTAGTAGAGGCTTGATTAGAATGCCACCAAGTAGAGCATTAAAACGGGTGCTTTTTTAACGAGGTTTTCAACTATAAGTTATATCA
>JACGAQ010003392.1:0-29523 GCA_014119065.1 Orius insidiosus | reverse complement strand
CTCCGCTTACGCCGCTATTCCCGCCGAAACTCCTCCGCCCCGAAGGCAGGAATCTTTTGGCGCTAGAGAGCCCACCGATAGCGACTTCAATCAAGCCGCGCGAAAGTCGTTTTTTAATATCATTTTATTTCTGGGTGTTTATCGATTGGTTTAGTTTCTTCCTTTCAATAGAAAAAGATAAGCAGATTTTTAAATAAATCCTATTTAATAATTTAAAAAATTGTTTTAATACTTATTTTTTCTTCTCTCCCTCTTCTTCTTTTTTCTTTCTTTTATTCTGTTTTCTGGGCAAATCCGTCTCACCCATGACGCCATGATCAGTGGAGTATTTTCGCGGGCAAGACGTGGAAGGCTTGTCAAATCGAGCTTGCCCGTTCCTTTTTTCCCTCTACTCTAGTAGCGAAAGAATAAAATAAAAAAAAACCTCTTTTTTAACAATATTCCTTTCATTCGGTGTTTCCTATGAGGGTACCTAGTCTTAAAACAATAATTTTCTTAAGAAGTTAAAAATAATAGCTTTCTATGTTTAAACCAGTAAAGAAAGAAAGAAAAGAAGGTAAATAAAATCATTTACAACTATTTTTTCAACCTTTATTCATTTATTTAGGTATTTATTTATTTAAAAAGGCCTTAATTGGTTAGCCCCGTATTTAGAAAAGCAAAAAGTGTACAGAGCAATATTTTAGACAAAAGTGTTAAAATTTTAGCGGTTTTCGTAAAAATTGTCGCAAGTATTCCTCTCGACATAAAAACAAATATGTAAAGGGTAATGTTTACAATTCTAAAACTAAATGACGGATACGTAGCAAGTATTTTGGACAAATGACGGAAAAATAACAGCGTCTCAAGATTATCACGTCTTCCCGCCTCAGGGCTTATCTTTTATTGTCGGTTGAATTTTGAAAAGAAAATCAATCCGAAAAATCTCGGCGAAATAAGTAAGGAAAGAGAAAAGTTGTCCTCGATTTATGTATCCATTAATCCTCAACTTCTTCCGTTTCCTACATTTTAAGTTAGAATTATAAACAGTAGATATTGCTACTATGTCGAATGCTACTACGATGAAACCCCGAACTTCGGGGCATTTGTAGATTTTTAGATTTTTTATCCTATTTGCTGTTTCTTAAAGTCTTCAAGACGTATAATTTAAAAAAAAAACGCTTAAATGTGCCAAAAAAAATTATTTTTAATTCTTTTAAAATGTTTTTCAAGACAAATCAATTAAGAGGGGGGAAAAAAAGAAAAAAAAAAGTTTTTGTAAATATTACTAGTCCATCAAATGGATTTGAGGTTAGCAATTTTTGGTTAGTAATCTTGTTTATTTTTTTAATAAAGCAATAAAATTGTGTAAAAGAACAAAAAAAAGTGGTCTAAAGACCTTTGTATATACCGATTATTCTTTATATTAGTTATATTAGTTTCATGATTTATGCAAAAAAAAAAAAATGTTTTTTAGTAAGTACAGGTGAAATTGGACCAGTTTAATAAAAATTAAAAATTTGTTCCTATCAAAAAATGAATCAAATAACAGTAAAGACTTACAAGAAATCTCTAAAAAGTAACCGATTACAATAAGAACTATTTATCGGTACACAGATATGTATTTATCGATTACAGGTTACATAATGATTAGTAATCGATTAATTTTTGTGTGATTATATGTTTTTATGCCGCTCGAGGATCATATAAAAAATTAATTTTTTCCTCCGTCATTAGGCCGATAAAACTCCCTTTTTTAACATCGTTTTTGAACTGCCGAGAGTTTTCTTCGGTCGTAAATCAATAAACTCCTTTTTGACCGGTTTAATATCAGTTTTTGAACCGAGAAACCACCTTTTACACAATTTTCTGTCATTTTTTTCAGTTTCTCGACCTACCTAAAAACCTTGCTTAGCAGATGTTTTCTGGTTTCCCCGATCTTCGGCCAATAAACCCCCTTTTTAACAAATTTCAGAGCGCTAAAAAAATACCATTTCATCGAGTTTTATAACTTAGAAGTTTTCATACCACTTTACATTATTAAAGTCTATAATTTATTGTTTGGTAATTTTATTAGAATAGCTATCTGCCGGGCGGCTCGTCACATCATAATCATCTACTAGTTAGGCCCTTGGTGAGCAAGCATAGGTGATTAAAGTTATTTTGGTTGATCTCAACGCCTAGCGAATCTCAGTAGCTTTTATTTGTTTCTCCCTAACTAAAAGGTTTCCCCAAATATTAGGGGAATCCAGAAACCGTATTTCCCCAAATAAACTTGTTCCTACATTAGTTATTAAATTTTATCATGAAAAATAATATAAACAAGTTAAAAATTCGAAGAATTTGTGTAGGTAATAAAATTTACTTTCATTAGGTACAATACATTTTCCCGAAATTTGAATAGAAATCTTTTGTTTTGTGAGAAAAGACAATGTAATCATGGGGAGCCGTGATATTCTTTTACTTGTAAATATAAATTAATAATAAAATTTAACTTCCTCGGGGAGTATAAGATCTAATACTTCGAGAAACCGTATTTAATTAAAACGATGAAAGCTCCCCGTCAATATTTGGTCAAGGAGGAAGGACTTGGTATGCCAGAAAGGGCGAGAAGCCTTCTTTACTCAAGTTGTTTTGGTTTTTCTCTCTTCCACAATGAAAGATCTGAAAAATCATATAAGAAGTGAGATTTTACTTTATTTTAACTGGAACCTATTTCACCTGTACTAAAGCGCTCGTAGCCTAACTGTTTATTAAAGTGTTGTAAAATATACTCTATAGTGTTCAGTCGTAAAACGCAAGCGTAAAGTTTTCATTTATAATTGAATACTCTGTATATTGGAGAAAGCAATTTCATTTATACCAATATAAAAATTAAATTAAAAAAAAAAAAAAGAAAGTTTATATAGTGAAATGTATTTAATCTGAGCGATGTGCTATATTTGTGTGATCTTGTTATGATAGTGTAATATAAAATAAATAAATAAAAATTAAAGATCCATTTTTTTAATCAAGATTTCATCAAAACCCCTTTGACGAAGCCAATTAGTTAGAATGGAAGTTAAATTTGTTTATAACGTTTAACAATTTTAGCTCGAATTTTAATTAAATTAACGAATCGTTACGTTATTTCAAAAGGAAAAGAGAAGGTTGATTTTGAAATCCGGTTATTATATGAGAAACAAGTTCAGAGAGTACGTAAATAGAAGCTCCATTTTGATTTTAGTCATCCTATATTATTATCCCAAGGGTCACCACTTCGCTTTAATTAACAATTTTAGGTTGTACAAGCTAATGTCTTCCATTTTGAAATAATTTTGTATTCATCCATGTCCAGTTTCAACCTTTGATATTCTTCTCAAAAAAAAATAAGATTTATCTTTTTGAATTTTTACAGAAACAGGGCCTTAGTTCATATAAGTGATGGGCTTAATCGTAACTATGTTACGATATTGTAGTTATTTTCGATTATGATTGTGATTATATTCGTACCTTATGCACCAATTAAATGGTAAATGAATTATGATTACGACGCTTACAATAAATCGATTAAAAAAAATGTTTTTACGAGTATAGTATTTTTCTCGATTCTCAAAAATATTCCGATTACGCCAATCTGTGCAACATAATGGACGCGAAAATTTATTTTCAGCTGGTCGAAAGATCGAGAAGATGTACCTACATTTAAAAAAATAAAAAAATAAAATAAAAAATTGGAACCGTGAAGTCACCCAATCTTAGTTATCTACATCTGGAGATTAATTAAAACAACAAAATGGGTTCGGGGGAGATAAGAGAGCAAATGAAGTTTCCTTTTATCCATCGTCCTGGCCCTTCCCCTCTTGAAACTCGACCGAGGATTCTAGATTGGTATTTTAATACTTCAGATCATAAAAAAGAAGAAGAAAAAAAATCGAGGAGTTCTTTTTTGTTAAGATAGCAATCTCCTAAACCTTACGTATCAAGAAAACAAAAATTGCTAAATGCGACGTGTATAAACAGAATTCACTTTATTACGCGTTGTTCAGCATTTCTAAAAATCCTGGTTAGGGAGTAACGGCTTCATCCGAAATATTAAAAATCGTGTTTTTAATGGTAAATTTCCATTTCTTGTTTGTAAGGGCAAATAAGCCGAAAAAGTTAGAAATCTAAAATGATTAAATTCTATTCATCAGGGAATAAGAGAAGAGCCCTTTCTAAATCTTAAGGATTTCTCTTTATTAATACACTCCCTTTTAAGTTATTCAAGCTAGCTTTAATAATTTTTACGTCTTACATGTCGGAAAGTTGAGGTTTACGGCAAATTGGAAGTGCAGGACTTGAAAATTTTAAAATGGAGAAAACACAAAAGGGATGCTGGTTTATCAATCGGTCAAGGGAGGTTGATAAATTGTTCCACCAACTATAATTACACTGAACTTTGCTCATTAATAGTTGTCCTGCGTACTTGACAGACCCTTCCGAGTACGAGACAGCTTCTTTTTACTTTGATATTCAAGTATTAAAAGGCCTCGATATAAAATTAATTGAAAATTTTATCAGCCAAATGGAGTATCTTTTTCCTTGAGGGGGTGGTTTATCACTCGGAAGTCAACTTTCGGATCTTTCACCCCAGGTATTTTATCTTTTTTGTCGTCAAATATTAAAAAATTTTATACATTTTTTTTTCTGAACTTTCTAGGAGTAACATGTTACATACTTTACAATATTACAAGCCGTGAATTCATTTTCCATCCACTTATTTAAGATAAAAGAGATAAGAAGGAAACTAAGGTAAGAGGGAAAAAAACATAATAAAATAATAATGAGACTTCTTTTTTAAACAAGGAAAACAAATTTTTTTATTAGCGCCGAACCGTTGGTCCGATTTTCACCAAATTTGCCCCAAATACTCCTTATATTTTTTATGAATTTTCAGTGTAAAATAAAATTTGTTTTAGTAGGGAGAATTTCCTCCTTTTGCAAAGTGACATCCCTTCAGCAGAAAGCCCCTTATTTCTACCTTCGGAAATTATATAACAATCGGATGGGGAAATCTTGGAGTGATGAATGTCTTCTATCCAGTAATCATCGGTGAATGTTTTACACATACAGGTAAGAAACTATTGGGGGAGGGGGAATCAATTTTTCCGTCCACGGTATGCATCTCGAGGAAAAGGCCTTATTTCAGAAAATGCAATAATATGCAAATTCGAGGTGCATTCTGACTGGAAAGCATGGTGGGTCGGGACATCACCCCTTTCTACTCACCGGCAATAATAAATAGGAAGAATCCGCCTCTTTCGTTTATTTGATTTTCCCTCCTCGTACCAACGTTGCGGCTCTTATCCGTGTTATAAAATCATTTTTTTCCGCA
Source organism: Orius insidiosus (assembly GCA_014119065.1). Classification (NCBI taxonomy): domain Eukaryota; kingdom Metazoa; phylum Arthropoda; class Insecta; order Hemiptera; family Anthocoridae; genus Orius; species Orius insidiosus. The sequence goes on along the minus strand of JACGAQ010003392.1, from coordinate 24,188 downwards.
CAATCTGAAAGATTGCGAAAGAGGATCCCTTCTTTCCTTATTTCATGTTAATTTCTCACGACGTCGATCTCAAGCTAAATGAAGGGTGGTTAATCCACTTTGGAGCTAATTGTCGGGTAATTTAGTGGGTCCTTTCCAGCTAACAGCGTTATCCCCTTTATGTCATCCCCCGCTGACATCTGGCTTTCACGATGACATCGTAAAACCACCAAAATGAATTTGAAACGATTTCCATTAAAATTCAACTGAGGGATCCCTAAAACCGCACATGGAGGGTAATCTAATAACAACTTTAAGAATGTTCAAATCGTTTTCAAGAAGGTGAGATCCTGGCAAGTGCTATTATCGTGTAAAAAAGTTGTTTGAAATCTATTTGAGGCTTATTTCCTAACTTTTGAAGGGGTAGGTGATCGAAACTCTGAAAAAAAAAAGTACCCCGGGTTTGAGTAGGGCAGGGAGAGAAACCGACAAATGAACAGCAAATGACTCAAAGGGTGAGAATTGGCTGAAGGATACGATGAGAGAATTATCGATTCCGCGGAAGGAGCGACGGCGGGGGGAGAGTCTGAGAACCGCCGGGAAGAGGAATAAGGATGGAAAACGATGAGGGGTGAGTTAGAAATAGGTTTGTGAGCCTCCGAACTTAGTTAAGGAGTTTGATTGAGTTTTTGTATGCTAATGAGGAGCCAGCGGTGCGGGGAAATGGGAGTACCTCAAAAACTTTAATCTTGGTAAACAGTTCTTACGTCATTCATATGTATGCGATAGTTAGCGGAGTAAGAAATGGACTAGTCCAACTTCAATCTCCAGATTTGAAAGACGTCAAAAACAAATTTTAGAACATTTTATGCGCTAAGGACAAAACTAAGGTTAACACCAATCGCTCTCAAAGTGGAGTAGAATAAGTATGTTGGGAATTAAATTCTTAACAATAGCACTAGAGCTTATCAGAAGATCTTCTACGGTAATCCCTGAGAGCCTCGGACATACTGAGTTCGTCCTAGGACGGTATCTTCCAGTACCAAGAGCACTTGGAGGGATGAAAGTACGTATCCCTGTTTGCAAGATGTCCGAAGAGGGAAGGGTTCTCCAGTCAAGGGTTGGAAAGAGAGAGATAGAGTGCTTGTGAAATGTGTGTGTTTGTGAAAACTGTGGGATACTACAACCATTACGTTTTAAATGTTTCTCTACTAGGCAGTGGAAAAAAAATTAAAATTGCTACTTTCATATCTACTGATAGAGGCAGTTCATCTTCTTATTCATTAGGTACATTAGGATGTACAAGATTATTATTCTCCGGCACCAAAGATTCCTCGAGATCAGTCATTAGCTCTCTTCTTAAGACTCTCATTAATTACATCAAACGGTTTCTATGAAGGGATCCTTTCAAAATGGATAATTAATGTTCATTCCGCTTCTCATTGTTTCATCCTAAAAAAAAGGAAAATTTTTCCAATCGATCTAGTTTTAATTGAATATTTAAATTTTCTTTAAATGTGCAATAAAGAGTCAATTAGAGGCAATTATTTAATTTCAACTTGGAAGTCATTAAATCCTCTTTCTCAAAGAGAAAAGTCGCATTTGCTTCAAATTATCTTATTTATATTTGACCTTTCAAAGAGAAAAGTTCGTTTAACTTTTTAATTGTCAATTTTATAAGTTGTCCCTTTTTCCTCCGCATGAATGCCGTCGATGTTTGTCTGAAAAAAGGGCTACCTGACATTCATAGCTAAATACATAGGTCTCTTATAAAAGATGTAAAAAAAAAACCGTACCTAATTCTAAAAGTCTGAAAGCTCTCTGTATAATGAAAGAGCAGTTGAATAGCTTGTGATTCATACGGAAATGAGAGGGTATTAGAGCCATTTTGCTTTCAAACAGAGGTCTCTACCATTCTCCCATTAGCTATCCTAATGATTTACTAATACATAGGTCAAATACATAGTCTGTTACAGGAATATAGGTCGGATGATATCGAAGGTCGGCAAACATGATGGGGGAACTCTCTTGTTTCACTAAGCAATCAAACTCATTGAGAAAAAAAAATTCTAGAAAGGCCTTCATTTTAGTATGTAGGTAGGTACCTACTTTAAAAAATCCTTTGATAATCAAAGTCCTGATTTTTAAATTCTTATCAACTATCCAGCGATAAAAAATATTGACTTAATTAATATTCATTTTAAACCCTAATGTAATTGGATAATCGTCAGAAGAAAAATATTTTTTCTTTAATTTTTAAGGAAACAAAAAATCATGGACCTGGGGTAGCAGGGACTAAAAGGTGTAGATTTCTTTCTTCATACGAAAATGAGGTAATTCCCAGTAAAATTCAAATCCCTTTCTTCGTTTAAAAAAAAATAGGCTGATTGGTTGGTAGGTTGATTGGTTGGTAGGTTGATTAGTTGATTGGTTGGAAGGTTGATATGTTGATAGGTTTATTGGTTGATATGTTGATGATAGGGTAACAGATTGATAGGTGGATAGGTTGATGGGTAGATAATAGCTTGATAGATTGATAGGTTGTTCGGTTGATTGGTTGATATGTTGTTAGGTTGATAATAGGATGAACATGAACTAATAGTGTAAAGAAAATACTTTTTGCCCAAGGGATGTAACTCTCGCAAGGGGTGGAAGTATCAAATTTCTCCCTACCAAACAAAAAGAATTTTTTACATCAAAAATTCGCAAAAATAAAAGGAGTATTTGGTGAAAATCGTACCAACGGTTCTGTTCGGCCGCAGCGCAGTTTTAAAAATTTCTAACAGACATATCTCCGCCATTTTTTTCGAAATTCAAAAATCTTTACATTCTTGTCCAATAGACAAAGGAAGAAAATTTGATAAAATCGGTTCTAAACGAAGGGTTCCGGAAAATGCTACGGCGTAACGGCCGCGGAAACCCGGGGTATCGCAATAACTTCATTAAATAAAAAAAATCGTCATTTTCAAGCTAGCTACGACCAAGGTTCGATAAAAATAGACGAAAATTGACGCCGTGAAATGTTCCGGCATTGCCTAAAAACTGAATATGGCGGGTGTCGCTATATTATATCTTATAAGTTTAAAGAGAAATGTTAATCCCAAATACAACTACCACAGCAGAGTTGGCAAAATCGTACTTCCAGTACAAAGTACAAAGTACAAGTAAAGTAATTAAAAAAATATGGCAAGTACAAGTACAAGAACTGTACTTGTACTTGCCATATTTTTTTTAAAAGTAGTCCATGTACTTGTACTTGCACAAGCACATCCAAGTCCGTGTACTTGTACTTGTTCTGATAGTTATAAGAAAAGTACAATTACTTGTAATTGTACTTGAAATCTAAAACAAAAAACAAGTACTTAATTGTACTTAGTACTTGTACTTAGTAAATATGGTGCAATGACATATCACCCCTTGTGTTGTCTTGTGTTGTCCCTTAAGTTATTTATTTTATGTTATTTTTCCCCGAACTGTACTTGTTGCACTTAAAGTACAAGTACCAATTACAAGTAAATGTACTTACAAGTTGAGAAAGACAAGTACAAGCCCAAGTACTTGAGGTTGGTAGAGAACTGACGAATACAAGTACAAGTAGTTGTAATTGTTCTAAAATAAAATAATTACAAGTACTAGTACTTGTAATTGTACTTGACAATTACTTTAGTTGTACTTAAACGTTAAAAACTCTCAATCAACTTCATCTTTCATTTATTGATGCTTCTTAAGTGATATTTTCTAAAAACTTAGAAGTACTTGAAGCAAGTACTTCTAAGAAAAGTAAGTTCTAAAGTAAGTAAAGTAAGTAAAGTAAGTAAAGTAAAGTAAGTAAAGTAAGCTTCTAAGTTTAGTTGTACTTAAACGTTAAAAAACTCTCAATCAACTTCATCTTTCATTTATTGATGCTTCTTAAGTGATATTTTCTAAAAACTTAGAAGTACTTGAAGCAAGTACTTCTAAGAAAAGTAAGTTCTAAAGTAAGTAAAGTAAGTAAAGTAAGTAAAGTAAAGTAAGTAAAGTAAGCTTCTAAGTTTAGTTGTACTTAAACGTTAAAAAACTCTCAATCAACTTCATCTTTCATTTATTGATGCTTCTTAAGTGATATTTTCTAAAAACTTAGAAGTACTTGAAGCAAGTACTTCTAAGTTTTTAGAAAATATCACTTAAGAAGCATCAATAAATGAAAGATGAAGTTGATTGAGAGTTTTTTAACGTTTAAGTACAACTAAAGTAATTGTCAAGTACAATTACAAGTACTAGTACTTGTAATTATTTATTTTAGAACAATTACAACTACTTGTACTTGTATTCGTCAGTTCTCTACCAACCTCAAGTACTTGGGCTTGTACTTGTCTTTCTCAACTTGTAAGTACATTTACTTGTAATTGGTACTTGTACTTTAAGTGCAACAAGTACAGTTCGGGGAAAAATAACATAAAATAAATAACTTAAGGGACAACACAAGACAACACAAGGGGTGATATGTCATTGCACCATATTTACTAAGTACAAGTACTAAGTACAATTAAGTACTTGTTTTTTGTTTTAGATTTCAAGTACAATTACAAGTAATTGTACTTTTCTTATAACTATCAGAACAAGTACAAGTACACGGACTTGGATGTGCTTGTGCAAGTACAAGTACATGGACTACTTTTAAAAAAATATGGCAAGTACAAGTACAGTTCTTGTACTTGTACTTGCCATATTTTTTAATTACTTTACTTGTACTTTGTACTTTGTACTGGAAGTACGATTTTGCCAACTCTGTTAAGTACTTCCAACTCTGTACCACAGCATTCGCACTACCGAAATAATTACTTCTAGAAAGATTAAGATCATATTGCTTAAAAAGTTTGTGGAAAAAGAAGATAAGGGAGGGAGAGTCTAGAAGGGTCTCGTAATCATAAAACATTACAGTATTTCTGAATAAGCATTTCTATATAATGAATTCATTATTTCATGAGACTAATGAGTAATTTAAGCAATTATTGTTTATAACATTTTAAATAATACAAAAACAACTCACCTATTTCAAGAAAGAAAAATAGGAAGATGTCGAAGAAAACAAATCCCCAGCCGCAGCTCTGGACAGGACTGGAAATGAAACTTGATCGTACAAGCCTTTTGTGATTTTCCCGCTTTTTTTTTATTGCGATAACATTTTACTAAAAAAACAAAACGATAATATCTTCAATGAATTAGTAAGAGCATTTTTTTATTTATTTTAATATGTAATCGTAAAATTGGATTTTTTTTTATTATATGCTGTCAAAAAACTGAGAAGGCAGTGGAAAAGAAAACCCTTTTAGTGGGAAACCAATGAAGTCGTCTGGCAACACTGCCCATATACTACCCTCTCCTATACTGTTACTTCTCTTTAAGGAAGTTTTCGTTGGAAGCTCTTCAAACCAGTACTTTTTTTGTACATTTAACGTCGATTTTAACATCCGAAATTCCAGTTTTATATCCCGGCCTGTTGGATTTGCTTCAGAAGAACCTAGGATTTTCTGCGAACTTCAAACGGTGAGTGTTCTTAACCATATTTGTTGGGTCTGAAATGTTGGAAATGATCCCAAAAATACACTCCACATTTTTGTTCCATTCATTTTCAAAATTAGAATTTGTAATCTATCCGGTACGGTTGAATCGCTAGAATTTGAGGATAAATGAGAAAAACAGATGATTCTTCACGAAAAAATGGCAAAGTTTCCACCTCCCACCCTCCACCCCATTCCCAACAAACTTGAACATGCAAGGCAGGCGTTGGTAAGCGTTCAATCTGAATAGTGTCCACGGTTTTCTGTTTAGTGGTGAATTTTAGTCGCCATTTTGGTTTGTTGAAAATTTTATTAGGTTTTCTTTTTATTTTATCTTCGGCTTTTATTTATTGGAGCTTTGTGCGTGCTGTTGGTTTTTGAAAATAAAATTGTTAAGACGAATTTTTTAATTCTAAATTATTGTTTTCTGCCTTCCTGGATTTGCAGTAGATAAGAGCAAAACTTTTCCAGAACCCTTCACGGCCGCGTTTTTCACCTTGACCCAACGTCCCCATCATCCCTCCCCCATTTGATTTCCTCTACATTTTGAGCAATTTGGATGAGGACTAAAGGCCTAAGAGGTAGGTACACAGTATGTCAGGGGCATCAAGTTAAAAAAGTTCTGGAGATAGCTTAAATTTCAAGGTAGAAATAATGGACCGTCAGCCGGAGGGATGTGCTTCTCGCTCGTACTGAGTATATTAAGTACCTAGACTCTAGATGCTTAAATTCTTAATATTTGGAAACGTGAAAAATAAGTGAAATTTAAAAATAAATTAGTGTCTCAGGTCAATTTTATCGGATTTTAGAGCAAAATAACGCTAAATTTAGCTTTTTTTTTTTAAAGCTGTTCGAAGATGGTCATATGAACAGTCAAATCAACTTGAAATTTTGCGTAGATTCCGAATCTGAAATGAAAAAATTTGGGTTCTTATTTAAAATAACGAAGTTGGTGTCACTCTGGGACACCCTGCACACCAAAATCATAATTCCTTAATTGCAACCTAATCATCCTCAAAAAACAAGTGGGGTTTGCATTTAACTTTCAAAATTATTTTTATTTGGACAATGTTTTTGGGAAATATGGCAAGTCAATCATCCCTTTAACACCTTCAATCTCTTTGATTTCTAATCCCGATTGGAAAATTGATCACCTAGAAGATAAAAAATAAATATCTCCGTACCGTAGGTAGTCAAAATAATTTTTTTTTTTTGTCTTTTTAATAAATGACTATTCGGAGGTACATAATTCAATTTTTTCTTAAATTACTAGTTTCGGGCTCATGGTAAAGATCACTAATCTTTTTGAACTACGGGCTCCGGATCCTTAAAAGAATATACACAAGTGATAATTCGTCAAACTAAAAATTGATTTTGATAACTTGATGGTTTAAGTAATTTTCCGAAAAATATGTCTATTATGGCAATAAAGGAAATGACTCGATAAATAGGGCTATATGAAGGAGATGGTTCCAGGTGAGTGCGTATTATAATATATGTAGAGAGTTAAAGTTAAACGTTGCGGGAAGAGCGGGGTTTGTTGGGGTCTGTGGGTTCCTCACCCCCGTACGGTAATCGTGGGAAAGGTGAAAGGGTTCGAACCCTTCCCTTCTCAGGGCTAAGGTCGTTCCTCATCTACTTAGTCATACTACATTAGCGTGGCTCCCCGTCCTGGACCGACTCCAAAGAAATGAATGGACACGGACACCGCTTATCTGTCTCTTTGTTGACTTGGCACCCCATGTGCCAGCCTCCCCCTCTCAAAACCTCTTTTATCTTTTCGTTCCTTTTTTTTAATAATTTTCCAAAATTCTTCTGAGTGAAGATTTTCTCAAACTTAGATATTAAAATAAAGTTACCTAATTAGGAACTTTCCTTTGAAAATTTTCACTATAAATTTCATAAGAAATTAAAGAGGAGCAAAAAAATTAAAAACAATACCGTTGGAATTTTTTTTCCCAAGTTGAAAAATGGATTTTTAATCCATGCCTGGCTCGGAAAGGCATTTGAATTTTATTCCTTATTGTGATACCCTCGACGTCGGGTTTTTGGGGAAGGGTCTCACAGACCCCGGAGGGTCAAATCGAATATATCGATCTTTACCGATCTCAACTTTGTCTGTGGTTCCGGCCGTCCGTAGCATTTTTCCGGAACTTCACGGCCAATTTTCATCAGATTTTCACACAATCTTCCATAGTCGGTAACTAAGGCGATTTTTCAATTTCGAAAAAATGGCGGAAATACATATGTCTGTTTAAATTTTTAATTTTCCAGAACACTTTACTGCCACAATTTTCACCTGATTCGTACAAAATTTTCACATTATCTTCCTCACTCAATGAAGAGGAAAGTAACGAGGGCGGCGGAAACGTTGGTCCAATTTTCACCAAATACTCCTTATATTTTTTGCGAATTTTTGGTGTAATAAAAAATTTTGTTTTTGTTTTTGTATTTTAGTTGAGAGGAGAAATTTTGTACTTGTACCGGTTTTGAGGGGGGGAGGCTGGCACATGGGGTGCCAAGTTTAAAAAAAAAAAGAAATACGAAAAAATTAGATTACTGAGATACATCTCTATCCATTATCATTAAAAATCTATTTTTCAACACGGGAAAAAAATTTAAACGGCATTGTTTTTAATATGTTCTTCTCTTTTTAGTGTAATAAAAAATGGTTAAGTTACTAACTATGTATTGTCTTTTCCGATTTCAATTTTTTTTAAATCTTATTTCAAGGGAAATTCATTTCTTCCCTAGCTTCCATTTTGAAATTCAGCCGACTCGTTTTTAATTATACACAATTAAGAAGAGGATGTAAAAGGTAATAAGACGGTAAAATAATCCTTTGGATGAATGAAAAGACTTCAATTTGTTCCACGACTTTTTAATTCATATATTAATTTCCTTCTTTTTATATTCTTAGAGAGCAATTACTTTTCTTATTAATTTTTCCTCCGGGAGTTTCAAACTTGAGCCAATCTCAAAAGAAAATTTATTAGACTTGTAAATGGCCGAAGAAATGACCTCCAATCGTAATACTCCCCGAACTTGACCGTTTCGCGAAGATAGAAATTGGAGCCCCTGGGAAATAGGAGAATCCAGCGGGAAGGGAACACGACGGAATTTGAAAGAGTTCTATTAAAAGAGGGTCAAAGGGCGCCGAACCCGCCCCAACGAAATTGAGTCCGTAATTGGATAAACAAACGCGCTCATTCGGTCTTTCATTGGAGAACTTAAAGGAAACAATTATTGTAGAAGGCGCGGATTTCTCTTATGATAAGTAATTCACGTATAAAACTTGTAGGAAAAAAAATTTATTTAAGAAAATTATTTAAGATGCTCGCATTTCGGTTTTCTTCTATTCGTTTTCAGGTTTTTCTATTTTTTTGGGGAGTAGAACAGTTTGTATGTAGGGAAGGACGCCTCCTTGAGCTATAGTGACGCCCGAGAGGAGTCGATTGAGTTCGTCGTCGTTTTTTATGGCGAGCTGAATATGACGCGGGATGATTCTCGTCTTCCTGTAGTCGCGTGCAGCGTTTCCGGCGAGTTCGAGCACTTCCGCTGCTAGATACTCCATGACGGCTGCCAAATAGACAGGAGCGCCGGCCCCAATACGTTCGGCGTAGTGTTTCTTCCGAAGAAGGCGATGGATACGTCCGACTGGAAACTGTAACCCTGCACGGGCAGAACGGCTCTTACCTTTCGCCTTTCCTTTTCCTCCTTTTCCTCCTTTTCCAGACATTATGAAACTAAAACGTGACAGATGCAACGGTTTCAAAATGGAAAATGAATTTCTGACCATATGACGAATTAAAATCAGCCGATTATTCCTCATCGGCGAGTTTCAAAATTTTTTTACGTTCGCTCACGTAAGTCTCTTTAGCTTCGCATTCGCGAATTGAAACGCCATCCTCGTTTTTCCTCGTCACACATTTTTTAGCGTTGCTACTTTTGAGACTGACTATTGATTTTCTTTCCAATTCCTCATTTTCATCTTCTTTGCAAGGGGTTAGAGGATTTTGTTCTATTTTTTTGATAACGGTGCAGATTTTCGGTTTGTCGCAGACGCTTTCGCCTTTTGGTTCGCAAACTACGGTCGGGTACTGCGAAATCACTTTTCTCGCAGTCGCAATATTTTTGGAATCGCAAACGTCGACCGTGGTCGGACAGACGTTCTCTTTTTGACAAGTCCAGTCTTGGGGCAGATGTTCGACTCTCCTTTCGGCTCAAGCGTACAAACGGTCTCATCTTTACATGTTTTCGGCCGAACGTCGATGACATCCCGACCTTTCGGAACGATCGCTATCCGCTCTTTGACCGTTATCCCGCAATCGCCCGGTTTTTCTACAGAGCAAACATTGGGCGTAACTCGCACTGGTGTCTCCGTTTGTCGGCAAACTGCGGGCTCTGATTTCACGTTCAACCGAGCATCAGACATGCTTTCCGTCCGGTCGGAGCATGATCCAGAGTTTGAACAAGGAGCGACACGGTTTGAACGATTAGGACGTCTTCGTCGATAACAGCAACCGAAGCACATTACAGGATCCACTTTTATCATATAAAATTTACATTTATCTACATATGTCATTTTTCCTTTCTTTAATTTCTTTACGAAATTAAAACTACTGGCGTGTATTGTGAACTACTTTATATTTGTTTTCTCCCAGGAATTTCTTCCCCTCCTCGATTCTGATTTCAATCGACCGACTCGTCTTCGAGAGACATTCATATTCCAAACGCGTACTTCACATTATTTTTCGCCTTTACTTTTATTTTATTAAGGGAAAAACGGGACAAATTAATTGAGTTAACTCGTGGGGGGAGAGGAGAAGGTGAACTAATAGAACGTTTATAAATCCTTATTTGTTGGATTTCTTATTAAAACTTCTCGTGGTCTCACAAAACGAAATAATTATTTTTTTTTTTTTTCAACTCGACGAAATAAATATTTTTATTTTCTATTCTCGTTCTTTTGAAAGAGGGCAGTAAACGAAAGAATACAGTTATTAACATTTTTACAGCTTGTCTTTTGTATATGGAGCAAATAGCACTTGTACGAGGGGCAAGTTGACATAAAACCTTCTCTTTTGTCTCAGAAAAGTCGGGGAAAAAAATCATAGTAGGTAATATCAACTCAAATTGAAGTTATCATGGTACCCTCGATAAAGATTTTAATATTGTCTTCTATAGAGTGATTCTTCCTTAAAGAAGTTATTGTTTTACCCTCCACGTCAGGTTTTTGGAGAAGGGTCTTCCAGACCCCGTAGGGTCAAATCGATATAACTTTGGGAATGTTTCAATTTTGATCATTTTGCTCTTTTATGCTTTATCATAAGATAAAATTTTGGCGGGGAAAGCTTTTACGAGTATGTATACCCATGTATGATTATAAAGTGGAATCCCGTTTTCATGTTGGTTAAAATGTCAATGTTACACCCAATCTATGTCTATCAAAAGTCTAGAATTTAACTAAAGAGGAGTCCTGACTCGTGTTAACGAGAATTCCTTGTTAAACGTCACTATTTCAACACGATTGAACGTGAATGCGTCGAACAAATTCTCGCTAAATTGTTAGAATATTAAGAATTAAAATTTATAATAGTTTAATTTTAGATTAAACTGATAGAGGAAGCTCAAGTTCTACTTCTTTCTCGAGAAGTCCACAAGTTTTCATTAAAGGCGGCCTCTTGTGATTTCGTGGCGACCCTTGAAAAAGATGATGAAGGATGAATGGACGAGGTTGAAAGGGGGACGGTTAGGCGGAAAGGAGATTTTAGAGGAGTTTTAACGTTTTAACTCGTTTAATAAGGGAAGCCGGCTCTAAGAATAAAAGTGTAATTACTCAGAGCCATTACAACCCAGTTGGGGTTCCAGCTCCAGATGGAAATCTTACTCGGAATAATAGGGGCTGTTATTAAATCTCTCGATTAAAAAGACTCTCCTGTTAGGGAAAAAACCGTTTTTAAGATCACTCGAAGCCTTCTCTCCCCGATTATAATTCTTTCAACTTTTTCTTAAGTCCTACATATCGAATTACCTACCGACGTTCGATAGTTATGGCCCGAAGACCATTTGGAGGTCCGCGGAAAAGCTTCCTAAGCAATAACTTCTTTCAATAAGTTAAAATCGCTGGAAACAGAGAAAAAACTAGTTTGAAGAGCTCCCAACAAAAACTTCCTTAAAGAGATGGAACAATAAAGGAGGGGGATGTATTAGGTGTACAAAATGAAACTCAGCCACAGGGTTTTGAATTTTGTAGATTTTAGCCGAATTTCATTTTGTACACCTAGTAGTTCATTTTTTCAAAATTTTGAACATTTTAGGCGTTAAAGTCCATCAAAAGTTGACCTTCTCCATGTAAGAAGGTTATTGAAGTATAACCATTAAGAAGGTTAATTTTTAAAGGCTTGTAAATCGTAAACCGTTACAGATATTGAAAAAATGCACTAAATAAAATCAGTTGGAAATTCAATTCTCTTTAATTTTAATTCTATTAATTTTTTCTCTAGGACGCACTGTTTTCAAGATAAATTTATTTTAAAAAAAAATTATTTTCCGAAAATGGTGCATCCTAGAAAAAAATAATTAAGTACAAATTTATAATTAAATTTCCTACAATTTTTATTTATTAGGTGTACAAAATGAAACTCAACCACAGGGTAAATTTGAATTTTGTAGATTTTAGCCGAGTTTCATTTTGTACACCTAATATATAGAGTCTTCATTGGTTTGTGGCCTACCCCAAATTTATTGAATTTTGCTCGTTTTCACGATCTTTTGGCAAAGAGAAACCATTTTTACCAATGCCTAGCCGTTTTAGTTTTTCTCCAGAGAAATACCCTTTTGGTCTTTTGCCAGAGAAAAGCCGAACGTTTCGTTACCATCGGCTGAGATTTTAGGGATTGAGAGATGCCTGAGAATCACCTGTTCCACAGGATTTATAATCCTTTTTTCGGTTTATCGGCCACAAAACCGATCTTCAATAGTTTCAAAATTAAATGTGTGATCCATTACTTATGAAACACCGTGTATCTGTGCTACATTCTTTTCTCAAAACATTCTGATTCTGGTGACTCTCGAAAAATACAAGGTATAAAGTAGGAAATTAAAAAACCAAAAATAAACGCTTTTTTACTCCTGGTTTCCTGTCTTTACCCAAAATCCTGGGGTTCGTTTCAGCTTAAACAAAATTTTTCGAGGAAATCCCAAATGAAATAGAACAACAATCAGTCAACAATATTAGTTTATTTTCTTTCTATTGCTATATTACACAAAGATATGTACAATTAAAATTTACACACTACTAAAACACAAGTGCAGAGAATAAAAATAAACTTTTTACAATATTACACCCTTTGTTCTATAATATAATTTTAAAAGGATCTAATCACTATTGAAAGGCACAATGAAAACAGTACGAATTTCTACATTCGGCCGAGAAACTCGAATCTGGGGAAACAAGAATTTGAAAAAACTTTTAGGAATGAAATTATTTTTGGAATGTTAACTTTCGGCTACTATTGAGACAATGAACACAAGGCAAAAATGCCGTTTATTAGGATATGTATAAAATTTCATCTACAACCTGTTTTAACACTTTTATACATATTTTAAACAAGATGCTAAGGGCATCCAAGATTGCAAAAAAGCTGTGTAAATAGATAAATGCATTTAAATTAGGCGTTTCTTGTGAACTGCTTCGATGTTAAGGGACGGATAATCCCTTTAATAAGATTGTCCTTTTAAACAATCCAAAAACATGCAAACTTTTAAAAAGAATATTTACACTTAATTTACATTTCCATGTAGCAGTCAACCCAAAAATTAAACAATTTAGCTCGATTTCACACTGGAAAATGAGAAAAAATATCACATCGCTCTAACCTAAAAGCGTTAAATATAGAAAAAAATTTATTCAACATCATAAATATCTAAATCTATTATTAACATCGATTTAAAATATTTAATTTAAAATAGGTTTTAAAAAATACAATTTTTATTCTTAGAATATTACAAAGCGAAGTGTTAATTGGTAATGAAAAACTAACAAATGCGAAAGAATAAAAACCCGTTTTTATTAAAAATAAATAAGTTGATTAAAAATCCAAGCCATTAAGGTGGTTGCCGTATTGTGATGTAAAATGTCACAACTTTTCAGCTTCAGACAGAGACGGGCATAATAACGATGTATTTATTTTTTTTATTATGATTAGGATTACGGATATGATTATGATTACAATCATAGGTAATAAAGCGGAAATTTTTTTGACATTGCAATTTTTTATGAATTATTATTCAAAACTACGGTAATCTAAATAAAAAATCTACCTAATATAAGGATAAAGAAAGAATTTTACAAAAAAAAAATAATAATAATAAAAAATAAATAAAATAACGCTTTTGCCCATCTCTGACTTCAGAAGGCTAATAAACATGTTTCACTAAAAATAGAGAACTAAAGATAAAACGTGAAAATAAGAACTCAATATGGCCTCACCTTCCTAAAAGGGAACTAAAAAAGTGATCAAAATTACTTAAAACCTCAAAAGAAAGTAATCAGTAATGAAAAACTAATTCGGAAAGTGCAGATGTCGAAATTACCTAATTAAGTCATACAATCGAATCCTCGACTAGATTATAGAGAAAAATAAAAGTTATTTACAATTCGTTAACAACAAAAAATCTCTACCAAAAAGAAAAATCACATTTATTATCATGAAGATTGCTTATTTTGATTGCAAAGTACGAAAAAACCCGATTTAAAAAATGCTTAATGTGCTTTTTGACAATTCTAATATATTCTAGATTTAAATTTAATACTCAAGAAAATTGACAGCATTTTGAATTTTATTGAAGGGAAAAAAACCGACATCCTATTTTGTACTCTAGGTCCCATGTTTTGATTTATATATTAACGAGAAAAGCAAAATTTTGGTTCCTTTTTTTTTTTTTGTAAGCTAATGCTCTTTTTAGAAAATAATATTATGGAAGACGAGCGACCATGAAAAATCTAAGCCAGTAAGAAAAAAGATAACAACAAAATACAACTACGGAAGGCCAAAATCACAACTTTCTACAAGTTTTATTTCAATTAAAGCCATTTAAGTATTTTTTTTATTTTAGAAGGTTTATTTTTCCTTCTTTTTGTATCTTGTTTCAAAAAACTGAAAACAATATAAGTTTTTGAAGTTTTCTGAAAAAAGTTACAAAATTAAACGTTATCCAAGTATACCTTGGATATCTCTATATAATATCTCCTTCACAGACAAATAAACATTTTAGGATTTTAAAAAAATTAAGAAAATAACCCATATTGAATTATTCTTTTGGTGTTCTTATTTTTTGGTGTTAAAAAATTCAATACGGGCGGAGAAAAATAAAAATCCTATTGCTAAAATATTAACATTATTATAATTTTTTTTCTTCTTTCTTATTATTTTGGGTAAAATTTTAAAATAACATGACATCGAGTCATTAAAACAACAATGAGTAGACTACACAAACAAAATATGGAATTAAATTAGAAGACGGATAAAATTAGAAGACCACTGGAAGCTCTTAGACAGCAACAGCGGGGTTGAGGTTACGAAATAGAAACTGGAAGGCAACATATATTACATAGACATACCTGCAAAAATAAACAAAACAGAATTGATATTAATATACTGACAAACCAACAGATTAAATTAAACATTAAAATTTAGATAAAATGCATTTTAACGACACAGAGACAGAGTGGAGCATATTCAAGTTATCTAAAACTTGTGAATTATAAACTTGTGAAAATTCAAAATATCAAGAAATTCACAAAGTTTTTTTAAGTCAGTTTTCATTTCATTATTTAGGATTTTCCCCCACTGAATATAAGGAATAAGAAGAAAAAAAAAAACAAATTTAAAAATGCTTCAAGTATTAGCTTTGTCCCAACTGCAGTTTGAAACTCCTGGAGCATGCGCAGAAGGATTTTGACGTCAAATTCGACGTCAGATGACTTCTATTAGACGGACAAACGATTCGAATGATAATTTGATGTCCACATCCTTCTGCGCATGCTCCAGGAGTTTCAAACTGCGGTTAGGACAAAGCTAATGTCGTGTGAAATAAGTGAGACTAGACAATTTATGGTGAAATGTTTCTTCAGTGTGCTTTTCTACCCGACGACACATTTTTGTTTAAAGTAAATACTTAATACCTACTTAACATTTTTATAAGATTGAAGATAATATTTGTACATCATGAGAAAGTAAATAATAAAGTAAATCAATTAAGAAAATAATTTTGAAACGTAAATCTTTTAAAATTCCGATTCAAAATACAGTTTAATGAATCCTGCCAACAGATTAAATTTGAAATTAGTAACT
This sequence comes from Orius insidiosus, assembly GCA_014119065.1. Taxonomy (NCBI): domain Eukaryota; kingdom Metazoa; phylum Arthropoda; class Insecta; order Hemiptera; family Anthocoridae; genus Orius; species Orius insidiosus. Next base: position 8,311 of record JACGAQ010003392.1, on the reverse strand, counting down.
CGGGTGAGTTTCCATGCTTGATTTTTAAGGAGTACTTACCCAAGGTATAAGTAGAGTCAGTCGTCCGTCCTTGGGTCGTGATGGTGAACTGGCCGAGTGGGAGGAGATTTGTAAAAGAAGACCTGGCCAAGAATGAAAATGTCGATGAGGACCTGAAGCCCACCGCATAACCAAAATTGAGCCGGCGCCTCCCTCAATATAAAATACGTAGTTTTAAAAATATCCCCAACTGTCCACATCAGCACCATTAAAATACTTAAAAAGAACTAAAATCACATTACTTCCTTTTTTTTTAAATTTACCTCATTCCTTCCGTAGATTTCTGTTTGAAGTTTCTAAGAAGCTGCGGGACGGCCAACATTGCCTCAATAAAAAGTGCAAGAAAACCAAGGATTTCTACGTATATCACAGAGTCTAGAAGTAAAAATGTTACGAGAGACATGACAAGACTCACGATTAACACAAAATCGAGATATGACTGAAAATCCGTCCACGCCCAGAAATATTTCCAGTCAAAATCTGAAATGAATGGAAAACAAAATTAGTAAGGGGAAAAAAAAAACAAAATCAATGCATGCAGAACAAATAAAGCTTCTCCCAAAAAACGGACAATTTAAAAGTTTTTTATGATTGCTTTTCTTTACTTCACCACAATCAGGCAATTAATGATCCTCATGTGCGCTTCCAGGGTGGACAACAAGCACAACAATTTACCCAATATACAGGGTGTCCCAAAACGTCTGGTTTTATGAAAAAAAAAGTTAAACATAAAGCCCCTTTAATTTAAATCAAAGAATTTGATGGTGTAGTTTAAAATGCGTTTTGATATTCAGGGTGCCCTCAAAAGAACCTAACTTCGTTATTTCAAATAAGAACCCCTATTTTTTATTTCAGATTCATAATCTATGCAAAATTTCAAGTTGATTTGATTCATAAGACCATTTTTGACAACCTTAAAAAATGTCAAATTTTACCGTTTTTCAAGCTAAAATCCGTTAAAATTGACCTAAGAGACTCATTTTTTTTTATTCCACTTCTTTATGTCCGAAGATTCCAACTATCACAAATTCAAGCATCTTCGGATTCTGCATCACGAGATGGCATTTTTTCAAGTTAGAACCCAAACTTACTTCAGAAATGAAAATTGCAGATTTTTTAACAGAATTTTTCTTTTTGATGCTCAACTACAAAAGACGCTGTAGCTCTTTCAAAAATTATGCGAAAGCTCTCCGATTTTGAAATAGAAAAATATTTTGGATCCGAATTCGGGTAGAAATTTGCATGCTGGATCATCAAAAATGAAAGAGGAACAATAAAAGGCGTCATGGTAATGAAAACGTGATAAAAAGTTGTGCACTAAGATTTTAGTGTATTATGAGATTATGACCCAAGTATTTTTAGAAAGTAATTTCAAGTTTTAAAATGGAAGAAAAATAATTAAACTAAATAGGGAGAAATGAATAGGTGCACAGGAAAAGTCGAGTGTTTTGAAGCAAATGAAAAAAGTTTCATGCACCTTGTGGCAAAAAGTGTTAGAAACAGAAAGCCAACAAATAATTTTTGCTATTTAACGTGATTTAGAGTTAATGGCCCCGATAGATAACCAATAAAGTAGAAATAAGAAAAAATAAGTACAATGCAAAATGCGAGTGTAAAAACGCCTCAGAAATGACATTTTTCTTAAAGACGCCTCAGAAATATCCCTTTTTCTTCTTTCACTCTGAGGGTCCTGAGAAACGAGAGAATAGCCTAAAACAAAAACCCTTTTTCTTTTAAGGTTTTTTTTTTCTTTTAAAGTGCACATGCGGTGGAGTGATTTTTAAAAATAGTAAAAGAAACAGTCGAATACCTGTGAAAACACGATCTGGACCTCGAATTATTTGGCTTCTATTTTTCACTCGGACGCAAAGATGGATCATCAATAACATCATGACATTCATGATCATACTTTGTGCCAAAAGTGGAAGTTCATACCGCTTGCCGAACCTTCAAAATTAATTTAAAATAAATTGATTTATAATTTTTTTTTAATTTTACCAAAATAGAATCCTTAAAGTGTTGGCTATGAGGAGAACGAGGCAGACGAAAAGTGAGAAACCTTCGGCGTCATTTTTCTTCTTGATTTCTCTGTATTGAGGGATAAACGGGGCGACGCCGCCGAATATCATCACCGTGGATGAAACCCATGATATCACCTTTGAGATGGTGATATCCTGGAACTCCTCCAATATAAAATCCATCGCCCAATCTGAGCCGTTTATTCGAGTCCCATTCCATTCTGTTGAATTCAAAGACATGTGTTAAAAGAAAAAGAAACTCTCAAACCATTTCTTGAGTCACAAATGAAGATATCTCGATATGCACACACTTACACAAATAAAACCTCTAGTTGTTGAAACATTGAAAATTTATTAACTCCACGATAAAGGCCTTATCAGTTTTATCGTTTATACCTTTTTTTCAGTAAACGATTACTATTTCTTTTAATTGTTAACTAGAACAATTTATTTCTTATATACTCGAATATAGCAGTCTCAGTTTTATTGTTCAAAATTTTGCAGAAATCACACAAAATCAAGCTAAGAATTCTACAGTAAAAACTGTTTAGGTGGCCTTGAAATTAATTATTAATTATGACATTAATTATTCAAGGCCACCTAAACAGTTTTTACAATTTAGTTTTTTATAATAATTATAAAAAACTAAATTGTAAAAATAAAATAAATGATGTTAAACCAATTTTCTTGTTTTTTAGATGAAAGAATCCCAATTTCTACCTGATGTTCGGGAGTTTTCCTTGGTTTTTTTCAGCAATTTTTGAGCCCAAAAATCTATTGATTTGACCCATAAATATCTGGAAAATGGGGTTTTCACCGCAAAATGGGTCCACTCGCAAAAACTTGGGGAATCCATGGCAAAGGACAAAAACTAAAATTTTACCATAACATTTACCTACCCTCAGCAAGAATTTGATGGCAGAAATTCTGTTTCATTGATTAGTAAGAGAAAATGCTAACTAAAAAAACCATGGAACTATTATTTTGCCAAGGGAAATATAAAATAAGTACTCTCTTTTCCGAAGTTTAAACGCTTTTTAAATTAGTTCTAAATGTTAGTTCAAACTTTCACGAATATGCTAATCTCAAAGATAACGTATTAGACAAAACAAAAAATTAAATACTTATTATTAGATTTTGTTTTGAGAGAGAGGAAAATGATGAAGGTCGAGGAAAGCCATTGACATAAACGTGGGAATTTTTTTTATCCTGCCTATTGAGCAATTTTTTTTTCTATCTCTTTTTTCTAAGCTTGATCGTTTTTACCTATGTTTGAGTTTTCAAGGTTTATCAGGAGCATAAAAAGGGAATTTTAATATAAAGGGCATTGTGGGTTAAAAACCTGTGTATTTTTGAAATGCTTAGCAGGTTCTTAAGTTGGCAAAAAAAAGGATGAATGGGTCAAAATATTTTTGATAATAAGACATCTGCAAAGTGCTAAGTGAATTTCACCCTCAAATTATCTATTTAAATATTTCAGATTAAATCAAACTTTTTGAAATCCAGGCCCTAAGCCAAATACCAGATCTGCTAGTCTGATAACGATCAGCAACTCGTTTTGGAAATACGTCTAAAATTTACTTTTTCGTCAATACATTTTAATATAACTTTTATATTATTAAAAATGTGTTCTTTATGGGCAAAATGTCAATTTGAACAAGAAGGCAGTGCCAATTAACAGAAACAAAGGAATTTCAGACGTCAATTTTTTAATTGCATAATTAATAAATTAGGACAAGTTTCAATTAAAGATCTTCTTAATTAATAATTCTAAACTAATTAGGTAATTATAAATTAGATAAACTGGGGGTTAATAATAATAATAAGGGAAATTTAGATAATAAGGGGTTAAAACAATAATAAATTTTAAGGCAGAAAACTGGATGACCTTTCAGTTAAGTTAAATAATGAAAATGTCAACATCCACGTACCTACACTTTTTAAAAACTTTTTCTTTGCTTAAAACTAATGAAATTTTCAAATAATTATTAAGTAGTTTTATAATTTGTTGAAGTTGATGAAATTGTAGTACATATATACTTAAATACTTACACTCTTATTTGATAATTGAGGTCTAAAACACAAGGAATGAGGGGATCCATGTTATGTGAAGATTAAAATAAATTGTGTACTTAATATTGCGGAAAAATGAAATAATAAGCGAAGGAATTCCGTGACGTGAAACCTTCGTTTATAATTCGAGTCGAAAGGTTATCGAGGATTGTGGAACCCGAGAATGCCGAACAGTTCTCGGGGCCGGTTCGGGCGGCCGAACGTAATCGTTCTCTCTTTTATTCCGTTCTTTTTGTTGTTAGCTCCTGCAAAGAATTTTTAACAGTTTGACACTGGAAAAGGGGAAAAGGGTCTTTCGTAGAGGAAAACTGATTAGTGATCTATGCCGATCATAAGGTTGTCTTTGGTGCCGGCCGTCCGTCGTGCCGCGCTCTGCGGTAGGCAATTGGCAAATCAAGAATTGCTATTGATAGCACTGTTGTATTGATAAAACTCATAATTTTTTTAGTTTTTGTGTTTGTATTTAATAATATATTAATTTTTTAACTTCCTTAAAGAAGTTATTGTTTTACCATCCACGTCAGGTTTTGGGGAAGGGTCTTCCAGACCCGTAGGATAAATTCGAATATGGATCTACAGGGTGTCCGGAAACACATGGCAAGCGTCAGGGAGAGCGTTAAAAAGTGGTTTTACGAAAAAAAAGTTAAATGTAAACCCCCCTTAATTTAAATCAAAGAATTTGATGGTGTAGTTTAAAATCCGCCTGGATATACAGGGTGTCCCAGACACAACCTAACTTCGTTATTTTAAATGAGAACCCCTATTTTTTATTTCAGATTCGTAATCTACGCAAAATTTCAAGTAGATTTGAGTACTCATATGACGATTTTGGACAACTTTTAAAAATATCAAAATTTAGCTTTTTTTGCGCTAAAATCCGTTAAAATTGACCTAGGAGACTCGTTTTTTTTTAATTCCACTTATTTTTTCCCGAAGAATCCAACTGTCTCAAATTTGAGCGTCTTCGCATTCTGCATCACGAGATTTCGTCGCTAATGGCCTTTTTCAAGTTAGAACCCAAATTTTTAGTTCAGAAATGAAAATTAGCACTTGTTGAAAGGAATTTTTGTTTCGGACCACAAATTTTGAAAGAGCTACAGCGTCTTGTGTGTTTATGCATCAAAAATTAAAATTCCGTCAACAAATCGGTAATTTCCATTTTTGAAGTATGGAATTTGGAGTTAAACTTGAAAAAAGGCCATTAGCGACGAAATCTCGTGATGCAGAATGCGAAGATGCTCAAATTTGAGACAGTTGGATTCTTCGGGAAAAAAATAAGTGGAATTAAAAAAAAAACGAGTCTCCTAGGTCAATTTTAACGGATTTTAGCGCAAAAAACGCTAAATTTTGACATTTTTTAAAAGTAGTCCAAAATCGTCATATGAGTACTCAAATCTACTTGAAATTTTGCGTAGATTACGAATCTGAAATAAAAAATAGGGGTTCTCTTTTGAAATAACGAAGTTAGGTTGTGTCTGGGACACCCTGTATATCCAGGCGGATTTTAAACTACACCATCAAATTCTTTGATTTAAATTAAGGGGGGTTTACATTTAACTTTTTTTCGTAAAACCACTTTTTAACGCTCTCCCGGACGCTTGCCATGTGTTTCCGGACACCCTGTATACCGATCTCAACTTTGTCGTTCCGGCTGACCGTAGCATTTTTTTTCCGGAACACTTTACGGGTGACAGTTTTCAACCGATTTTCACTAAATTTTTCACACAATTTCTTTAGCCGGTGAAGAAGAATGTAACGAGGGCGATTTTTGAATTTCGAAAAAAATGGCGGAGATATGTCTGTTTGAAATTTTAAAAAATTCGCTGCGGCCGAACCGTTAATCCGATTTTCACCAATTACTCCTTATATTGTTTAAGAATTTTTGATGTAAAGAAATTGCCACTTTTTTTATTATTATTTTTTTAGTAGGGAGAAATTTCATACTTCTACCCATTACGAGAGGACATCCCTAGGCCAAAGAGCCCATTATTTCTACCTTGCCACTTAACAAAATTTTCTCAAAAAAAAAAAAAAAAAAAAAAAAAAAAAAAAAAAAAAAAAAAAAAAAAAAAAAAAAAAAAAAAAAAAAAAAAAAAAAAAAAAAAAAAAAAAAAAAAAAAACGGAAAATTTAGGAAAAAGAACTTAAAAATTTTTCTGAAAAAAAGCGCAAATTTAAAAAAGAAAACCCGGAAGTTTACTTGAATTTTCTTGAAAAAACTTGTAATTTTTTCGAAAAAATAAAACTTCCCCCTCCCTTATTCTTCCCACCCTTATACTTCCCCCTCCGTTATACTTCCCCTCCCATATACATCCCCCTCCTAAATTGTTATTTCTCTTTAAGGAAGTTTTCGTTGGAAGCTCTTCAAACCAGTACTTTTACACTAATAATTATCATTTTAGTAGAGAGAAATTTCATACTTCCACCCGTTACGAGAGGGACCTCCCTTGGGCAAAAATCCCATTTATTCTACCTTGATTCTTAAAAAAAAAAATATTCGAAAAATAAACTAGGAAAATTAAAAAAAAAAAGGAAAATTTTTGAAAAAAATTGGAAAAATTTTTTGAAAAAAAAAACCCTCCTTAAACTTGAAAACCTAAAACACATAAGAGTTTAAAGACCCTTCAACTTAAAAGACCTCCTTAAACTTCCCTCCTTATACTTCCCCTCCTTTATACTTCCCTCTTTAATACTTCCCCCTTCTTTACTGTTAGGTACTTCTCTTTAAGGAAATTTTCGTCGGAACCACTTCAAAATATTCCAAAGCCAAAAAAAAATTATATGACCATCGAAATTTTTATCCGATTTTCACTGATCTTCCTCTCGGGATTAAAATTAGAAAATGTCGAGAGTTTGTTTTGGGAATTCGCAAAAATAGCGGATTTATTGAATACATACGTTAAAATTATGTTCTAGTTACCTCCAGTCACTAAAAATGAACATACAAAACAATAGGGTTTTTAAATATTTTTCTTTGATTTTACGTATTATGTATGCCAATACATAAAAATTTTTAAAGATGTTTATGAATATTGTGAAAAAATTTAGGTATTTTGTGCATGATCTCACGTTTATTTTTGTTAGATGTGAAGACTGACATCAATTTGAAAAGTTTTCAACGGACTATCGTACTCTAATGATTTCTTATTTTCTAAGTTTTTCTTTTCCCATTGGGGGAGCGACTGACTACGTAAAGGTTAAATAAAAGGGTCTAAAGTCGCGGCGGATGGTTCCCATTTGGTTGAAGTTCCATCAATCACTTTTCCACCCTCTCCCACCGGTGGTCGTTATGTTTTATTCTTTACGAGGCTGAGAGAAGCACTATCGCCTGACTAGTGAGGGTGTGGCTTCTAGATTAGAGAGGGCCCCGATTTTTTGATTAATTCTATGAAGAGTTTGCTTAGGAAGCACAGTAAAAGCTTTTAATTAAATATTTTCCTAACGCTTAGGGAGTATTTGGTGGACATTTGGTTAAAAATCGGTCCAACGGTTCGGCCGCAGCGAATTTTTTAAAATTTCAAACAGACATATGTTCGCCATTTTTTGGAATTTCAAAAATCTTCCTCGTTCCATTCTTATTCACTAATCAAGGTTGCGTGAAAATCGGTTTTGAAAACTGTGGCCATAAAGTGTTCCGGAAAAAATCCTACGGCCGGCCGGCACCACAGACAAAGTTGTGATCGGTATAGATCCATAATCGAATTGACTCTACGGGGTCTGGAAGACCCTTCCTCAAAAACCCGATGTGGAGTGTAAAACAATAACTTTCTTAAAAGTTAATAAGTGATTGGGTGTTGGATCATCCAAACGATTTATTTCGTCCCATCGAAACGCGATTACTTCGAATTTCGGAAGGAAAAAAAAATTACCCATAATGTTGGTATCAACGAGAATGGAGGGACTGGAGGGTTATTCATGGTCCTTGGTTGGTATGAGTGATCTGTGATATAAAATTATGTCATATGTTTCAAAACGTGACGTCATAATCCGGTCTTTATCACACTGAGAGTTACCTTCTCATAGCTTACAGCGTCGTTATCGTTATCACCGTTCAATCCCAACATAGTAATTTCTAAATTTTCAGTTTAGAAAATTTAGTTTATGATTGATGGAAATGTTTCAAAGGTCACAATTGAAGTGTGAGTACCGCCGGATGTAAAAATACCTTGGGATATTAAATAA